>OY728153.1:211051713-211349213 GCA_963277665.1 Viscum album | reverse complement strand
TTATTACTTAGATTATATAATTTGAGTCTGGATAGAAATATATCTCATTTTACAAAAGGGGGTGATTATGTTATATATATATATATATATATTTGCCTCATGATTTCTTACACACCAAGGGATTAAAATTATTCCAAAACATTACCCAATCCACTAGGGTGGTAGTGAGAACTTCATATCCTAATAAGATCACAGATTACATCAAAATGGATGGATGAATTTTTAATTATTTTAGATTTCCTTTAGTTGTGAAAAAAGTATACTTTTAGTATAAGTGATATTTAGGGGATTATAATTCTATAATATTATATTTTATAGCTATTGAATTAAAAAAATGATCTAATAAAAAATTGTGGTGGTTTTATTTTAGATTTCTTATAAAAGAGATTTATTATATTTTTATTGGCATCCAGCTATATAATGTTTGTTCATGTTCCCTTCCAAATATATTATGTTTTTCATGTTAATTATTTTTCATTCAACCAATTGATTCATATATATATAGGCCTTATCAAAGTTCACACATAAACCATAAAAAATCCTACATGGGGACCTCAATAACGCCTTGTATATACCGAGATAAATACAAATCATGTTCTGCGTTGAAGACCACGTATGTAACCAACTAAAATAGACAAACATGTATTTTTTAATTCTATTTACACATATTTTTGAATTCTATGTGCACACCACACATCAACCCAGTGAATTCTTCCGACATGAAACTATTTGGGTTCCCTTACATCAACCAACACAAAGCCAAATCAAATATGTGTTCTCAGGATACTTTTTTTCAAAATATTTTTCACCTAAGAAACACATTCCAATATAAAGACCCTGAATATTTAAATCCATAACATGAATCCACCTTGAGTATTATAGATTAATAATCCCTAGTTTAAAGGATATATGATTCCGTAAACTCCCCTAAGTAATTCCTAAATCCAAAACTAAGTGGGAAGGATTGGAATGTAAGGATAAATGATCCATCCAAGTGTTCCACACATAGATTTCTTGTGGAAAACCACCACATTAATTTATTAAAATAGAATACGCTGAAGGACCCCTATGATGGTTGTATACTTTAATTAATGTTCAAAATCCATAGGGCCCTACTCTATCCAATATTGTGTGTCCATGATTACCCATTAATTATCACTAGGGTTCCCCCACTCACCCATGTTAGCTTTCTAAGTGAATTTTCATCTTTTTTCTATTATATATTCATATACCATGTTGAAACCCTTTTCCACAAGTAATCTATTAAAAAACCATTCCATGAAAGCCTAAATGGGATATTCTACATAATAATATGGTTCTTATGATGATATATTGATTTAGTATTGGGAATATATTTTCCTTCAAGATATTTCCCCATGTTTTTCACCTTAAACATATATCCAAAAATTCTTTTTAATCTTCTGATCCTTTAATAATGATAACTCCCTTTCCTAGGGAAACAGGTGGAACAATTATAGGATTTTGTTTTCCATCTTGGTTGTTTTACACCAGCTTTTATCTTCCAAGCATCCGGTAAGGCTCGTCATTTTCTCTATGAATTGGATATATATACAATAGGTACCATTTTTGTGTAAGTCCCTTTTGACTTAAACAAATATATCTATTTGTTTAAACCATGAAGGTACACTTATTAATAAATCATGTAAACAATTAATGTTTAAGAATATTTTTCCAAGTTTTCCAAGTCGTATGACCATAAAATATAAGACACAATAGTCTTTGATAGATAATGTAAAAAGGAACATAATGTTAATGGATGTGTGACCTCATAATACACAAGGTAGACACATATGCATAAACATAAAATTCACCATATTGGTCCATGTCACATGACCTTACAAGTTACAACATACCTCATTAAATAGACTAAAATTATATGGGTTTTAATTAACAACAAAAGGATACATAGGAATATGCTTTTAAATGTTAATCCATTTATAATAACACCTTTCCCCTTGGATGTTAATAAATTCTATTGTTCCTTCCTATGTGAATTTATACATAAGAGTTACTAATTTTTTTATCTAATTCGTGATAGTATAACTCCCTTACAGATTTTTTTTAATATATTATTTCAAATAAACTACATTCATAGAAGGGAAACTAGTATTATTAATTTATAAGATTACGTTAATTTGCTTAAATATATAAGAGGGTGTTAAATTAGAAAAAAATGATCCTATGAGGGGCAAATCATCCTCCCATCATCTAGATCACTTAAATAAAAATCCATAAATTTTATAAAAACTTCACTTAGGAAAATAAACCATAATTGAGATAATTGATTAAAAAATCATCAAGTTTTCTAATACTTCTAAATACACTAACATTAAATAATTATTGCATTATAAAATTGTTATATATAATCCTTTATAAAACTCCTTAAAATGTCAACATGTTTTCTTATACTCTGGAAAATCCCTCACAACAAATCACAAACACACGATAAAAATTAAGAACAATGGAATGGTGAATAAAAAAATATGGATTTAACAATTCATTTTTTTAATCACTATAAAGAAATTAGGAATATAAGGAACCCATATAATAATGATCTTATGTAGAGAGAAGATTTTTCATGAGTTATCTATGTAGTGAAATAGCGGGGGAGAGAAAATAAAACTTTATGATAGTTATCACATGACACATTGTCAAGATATACAGTCTTAAAACCATGTATCTCCCATTTTATATAAAAACTATCATTAGAGAGGGCTGAACAACAGTGAAATTATTTTCAAATCATGCAGGAAACCATTCATAACCAATACCCTTTATTTCACATTTAATATCCCATTAGAGGAGATTGAAACCTTTTCAACCTTAATTAACGTATCTCAACTATTTTATTACTATAATTTAACATGGAAACTAATTAAATTAACCATTCAATTCCTTAAAAATAGTCCTAAAAACAACACTTCCAAAAACCAAATTTTCCATATACATGTAAACTAAATTTAACACATTATAAAACATGGTGTATTACTATATAGTCATGAAATTATATTAATATTTTAATTTCGATAGAAAATATTAGTTTATTAGATATTTATAAAAAATAAATAATTTATCAAAATCATATATATTATAGAGCTATTACTTATGTGGGTTTATTTTATCTTTTTTAATCTCATTGATATTATTAGTATATATTGATAATTTAATTTGAAAATGATAATTATATATTAAATCTTGATTCCTGATAAATCCTTTGATGTTATTTAAGTTAACATTATTACCATATTATTTAAATTTCTAGAAATTTGTGGTGTTAAAAATTATAGTTTTTAATCAAAATGATTGTTTTTTATTTAAATAATGCAAAATAAAATTTTGAATTATTGATTTGATATTTTTTCAAATTATGGCTTGAATTGAAACTATTTTATAAACCTCGCTAGTTCTCTTTCTACTAATTTAAATTATAGTTTTTTATATTGGAATACTTATTTTTTTTTGAATATGTGGGATATGATATTTTCCCATGCTGTTTTTTTTTAAATTATAATATAATTTTTTATTTCCACTATAATTTTTCTCAAATTTTTTCATGATGTCTATGATTTAATTTTTTAGTATTTAAGAATCTTCACGTTATCTTGATCAAAGGATAAAATTATGTATAGTTTTATTATAGATTATTATTTATAAGATTCTATGTTTGGGTGTATGGATGGGTGATGAATTTTTTTATAAGATTAACCAGGTGGGTGTTAACTCATTTTGGTTAGAATTTAACCAATAAATAATATATAGTAATTTATTTAAATTAAATGGATCAACTAATCTATGGACAATTAGGTTTTAAGGAAAGTGGATAAATAATTAATAAATGATTATATATTGGTTTTCTGGATATTTGTTCTTGAATCTATGATTTATGCATAATTTTTTTGGTTATCATAATGCAAATTTCAAATGAAAATAGTTTTTTTATCAAAATTATTCCCTAAATAAAAAATTAATAGAGATCCATTATTTCAAAAGTGATTATAAAAATAGATTTATTTTATCCATTGTTGTTATAAATACTGTATTTTTAATATTTTTTCAATGAAATGATGATTTATCAAAATGTTAGTTTTATCTAAATATTTTTATTTACATTTCATTTTTTATATTACTCAAGCATGAGAATGTATGACAGTCGTTCGAGAAATCCTATTGAGTTTTATAGTCTCCCTTACTTGTATACCTTGGTGTAATTAAAATATTATCAATCATGATATAGTTTAAATGAATAATTATTTATTTTTTTTAAGTCAATTTTATATCCATAGATTTGAAAAAAATAGAGATTTTATTTTTGATTTCTATTTTAGAGTTTTGTAGTCATTAGGTTTTGTTTTATTTTTATTTGTGTGTGTTTTGGTTATTGGAATTCTTTTTATCACTTTTATAAAATATATTTTTTCCCAATACATTCTATTTTAAAATACATATCCTAAATTTTTGAATCTATTTTTTTGTTAGATTATTTTATTGATATTAAATTATTCTATATTAGTTTTGATACCATAAAACATATTTCTATCCTTTGATGATTGGTGGACAAGCATGGGTAATCTATCTGATCTATCTTAGGTAAAAAAACATTGGTCTCTGATATTGGTCCTTATAACGGTATTATGATATTTCATTAACTATGAATTATTATAATATAGTCTATAAAATAATTCTTTTAAAGAGTTTTTCTAATATTTTAATATTATACATGTTATTAAATTCTATATTAAATATATTGAAACTATGTTAGTTGATTTAATTTTTTCTCATTATAAAATAAAATTAGTTTATGTGTGCTATTTTACATTTTATTTCTTGCCCCAAATTTTTTGAATTTTTGATGAAATGGATATATTGAATTTTCAATGAAGCAATTTCTCTCTAAATATAAGTCAAGGATAATATAATAATTTAATTTTTTGTTAATTTATTTATAGACACCTAATTCTAAAAAAATATAAAGATGAATTTACATATGGTGAAATTAAAATTTAAAATCCAAAAAAACAAAATTATTTATATAAATATAATAAGTGGTTAAAAATATAATATTTAGTGAATGGGTCATTAAATTCCTCAAATAAGGAACACATATGGATTCTGAATAAATGATTTGGATCGAGCATGATATGAAGGAATGGTCAAAAAAATATTGAATATTGGATTGATGAAATTGTAACATTATTGAATAATGGTTCCTTTAGAGTTAAAATCATAGTATTTGATATGATTAGAGTAATACAGAATAAATTGAAAGTTATTGTTTATATAGAATTACATAGAGATAATATAATGAGTATGAATTGTGATGTTATAATTTTTGAGTGATTATTTAATTGGTTTGTATAATTGTATATTCTCTATTTTTCATTCCGAATTGTGTTTTTTGGGTTGGGTAATATTGTTATATAAAAATTATTTCCATTGAATTACGGATTTTTAAAAGGGTATTTCATTTAATACAGAAATTTCAAGTATACAATAGTATCATAATAATCTCAAAATTGTAATTTAAGAACATAAATAGGTCTACAATATACCATTTACCTTGAATTATATGTTTTGTGGAAACTAGATTTTTTATGGAAGATAAGACATGTTTTGGAAAGATACATGGTTAAATTATTAGTTAGGGGCATAATTAGGTACATAGTTTATTTTATAAGTTATATTTATTTTTGATTTGTAAATTTTCTACAAAATTTCGGAGACAGTTATACCAAACCATGCATTCTAGGAAATTTCTTAATTGAGAGAAATGAATGGTTAAATACACAATTCAATTAAAATGTTTATATTTATCGTGAGTATAATATTAGGTTATGTGAATTAACCTTATACCACATGAAATAATATATTGAACACTAATAATAAAACCTAAATGACTCATATAATATTTTATACATCCTAGTCTTGATTTTGGGTACCTTATTCAATGGATTAGATGATATTTTTTAATGGATAATCGTATAATTTCTAGTTTGATAGTAATATTTCTAGTTGTTTTCTATTTTAATCTTTCTCCACTACCACTTTTATAAGTTATACATTTTAAGGAATAAATATATAAATATGGGATTTTGGGAATTGATTAAGGTGATGTAATTTTATATTTAATCTTATTTTTCTTCTATATGGATTATATAGAAAAGAAAATCTTGTGTATTGAATGTTTATTATAAATAAATGAACCCTGAATAGAGAATTGATATAGATGAATTTGGATTAATTTACTCTTATTATCTTTGAACATTTATGATTATTCTATATCCAATGTTTATTTATTTATAAAGGATTCATATTTAAGAAAATTTTTAGATTTATTTAAAAAAATATTTCCAAAATTTATTTTTTAATTGATATCAGGTTGATTTAGTTAATTTTATTTATTATTTCACATGGAATGTGGTGTGATATTGTAATTATATAATTTAGTTCTTAATTTATGTTTCAATTATTGATATTATTTATCGTAATATTTTATTTTTGTTCTAAATTATTA
This sequence comes from Viscum album, assembly GCA_963277665.1. Taxonomy (NCBI): domain Eukaryota; kingdom Viridiplantae; phylum Streptophyta; class Magnoliopsida; order Santalales; family Viscaceae; genus Viscum; species Viscum album. The sequence continues at coordinate 211,342,681 of OY728153.1, read as the reverse complement.
TCATTAAATAAATTTTCAATCATATTTTTTTCTAGTCAATGATTAGATATTTTGTTCCTGGAAATATTATTAGAATTTTTTATATATAAAAAAATACTATAAAATATGTTATTTTATAGATGAATGAATAGAATTTATATTTTATTTTTGAGATATAGATCGAATTAGGTATTTAGAATAGGTTGACTTGATCTAGTCTTTCAAACAGGTGGGTTAGATATCGTACTCCATGATTTTTAAATAAGGAAGTGGTAAAGAAGGAAGAATGTTTTGATGGGTAAGTAAAAATATCTATATATTCCTTAAAAACTAGGCAAATGTAAAATATTTTCTTAATATGGTTAACTTCATTGATCTTATCATTATCAAAATTATGTATAATGAAATTATTTTCTTATGTTTATTTGTAAATTCTATGGGTGAAACGAGTTCAATTAATTTATTTATTTTTGTATATTAAAATATTATTTTATATTATAATTTGGGAGTGATGGATCAAGTGTTATTCAAAATTATCAATGAAACTAATACCTGGTTTTGATCCAGACTATTTTATCATCAACATTTTACTAGATTTTAGTTCTAACCCAATATCCATGTATTATTCAATGGTTGGCCACATTACCACTTTAGGGTGTTCTAATACCATAAACATTATATTGTATTACTTCAATGATTTTGTATTCATTTTTATTTTTATAATCAATTATATTTATATGTTGTATATTTGTGGTAAAAATTTTGGTTGGGAGAGGGTTGGTGGGATCCCAAATGATATATTGTTTTTCCAATAATATATTATATTATTATATTTTATAACGGAGTTTAATTACAGTGGCACATGGATAGATGTTAAGTTTACTTTTATATGGGCTGGATGATATTTTTTCTATTTCACTCATACATGTATTAATAATATTCATTTACTTTAACACATGATATTTCTAGAAGAGGGACTAATTGAGTGTAGAGTATACTCAAAACTAATTTTATCAGTCAATTATTTAGATTTGTAGAACAAAGTCAAAGGTGGTGTTGGGAAATATTAGTTTCATATTTTTGGTAGTAAGTTGGAGATTTAGGAATTTTCATGTCCTTTATTTTTATTATCTAGTATTTTTGGTATTATTTTTATTGTGTTATTTTATTTTATGAGTAGTTTTATTTTTTAGTTTTTAAACAATTCATTTATGTAATTGGAAGTTCATTTTTTCATGTAGTTGTTTTATGGTGTTATTGAATATTATTTTTATTTTTGTTTGTTTTTTTAAAATTAAAAGTTAATAAATCCAATAAATTATTTTATACCATTGGTGAAAGGTTCCACCCCATGGCCTATTAGAGGTAAACATTCAGGTCCACTAGTAATCTTTCCTCCAACATTAGTGGAGTCCAAGAAGGGTTAATTCATGACATAATGGTATCTAAGAAAGGTTTAGGATATTATTTAGAGTAAGAACTACTAATTTTTAAATTTGGATAAAAAATTAAAATATTATTTGAATATATTTGTTTAAATATTCCAGTGAAACATTTCATGTTTTTATTTTCCGATATGATTCTAGGATATGACTCTGATCACTTATATATTGTTACTATGGTTAAGTGCATTGAGTATGATTTATCTTTATAGGTATTATATTCATGAATCACATGGTACATGGTTAATTTTTATATACATCTTAATTTGATTTTTATTATGGTAAATGGTGATTTTTTATAAATTTAAAACACTTCTTTATCCCTAGGATTATAGATTCTTCCTAATACCTGAAGAGAAATAATTTTCATAAAATTATTTCATATTTTTTTTAGTGAAACATAAGAAGGAACCCAAATTATTTCATTAAAGGATTTATTTATTTACATTTTTGATATTTGAAGGAAATCATTATAGAATTTATGCCAATAATATATTCAAATGTATAAGGTATTTATTTATGACCAAGATACAAAGTGTTTTTTGGTGGATGTGATTATTTCTTTCCTCATAATTTAGATAAATGAATATAATTGGATATTTATGGTTATTAGTTTGTTACAAGAAGTACCCAAATATTAGTAATTTATTTTTCTTGGTGATTAAAATGTATTTGAAATCTCATTGAATAAGTTTTAAGGTAAATTAAGAAGTTATTTTACGTCATATACCATAGAGTTGAGTGGAAAAGAATTTATTAACTACCATATAAGGAATTTCTATCTTATATGAATTAAATTTAATTTTTATGAATCTATTTTATTACACAACAAGAAATTTTAGGGAAAAGGGCTTTAGGTAATTAAATTTGTATAGGGAATTTTTTCCATGAATACTACAAAAAAACCCATTTACATAGAAGACTTATTCATTGGGGATAAATAATGGTGAATTAATTTTGAATACCATAAAATATAAAAATTAATTTGATGGATGTTATTATATTTTCTATGATGTGAGTATATGGAGATAATATGTCATGTTCTTTTGTATCTAATTAGGTAATGTATATATAAATTCAAACATATAACCTCTCTAAATTCCTCTCAATATATAAATTACCAACCCTCTAATAGAATTTAAATCATGATTTATTTTCTATAAGTGTTCATAGAAATTAATTTTTTTTTATGTCCCTCCACTCATAGTGGCTAGATATTATCTACCAGGGTAACCATAGATGGACCATATCAATTTTTTTATAAAACATCAATAGTAGTTACCTCATTTATCATATTTCTAATAGGAGGATCAATGAACATTAAGATTATCAGTGTAGGGTGGTGATGGAGGAGGTATGCTGATAGATATTTCTAACCCATAGGGACCTTAAAAAAAGATGGAATGAGGTGGTAATAAATATCTTGTGTAATGTGGCAGTGGTTTTAGATGTGGGTAGGTTCATGTTGTTGAGTTACCAACTACAGTGGGATTACTATTTTTAAGTAACTATCTGCCATTAATTTAATTTTGATTTTGTACTAATATGTAACAAATATTTACATTTATTTATCACTTATTATTAATTTATGGATTGCGAGTTAAGAAAGGGAGACTTTAATGAGCATTGGTTTTATATACTAGTGTGGATAGTTGGTCTAGGTTAATAAAATTATTTCATTAGTATTAATTTTTGGTTGGGAATTATTAGTCAACATGGGAATTTATTATATTATAATTACAACCTTACAATTACATTATTGGCATGAGTTAGTTATAATCAATATGCAAAAGTAAATATTTCTACCAAAAGTGAGTTATTTTAACCAACATGGATGTTGAATATCTGAGTTTCTTTAATGATTAAGATCATTAGAAGGATTATAAAAAATTTAATCCTATTAAATCACAATAAGATATATATATATATATATATATATATAGAAGTCATGAATGCAACAGTTTTCATTGGATGTGGATGAACTTGATAATGATTTCCCAAGGAGTCCATGCATTAACCTTCCATTCATAATATCTATTTTTACATAGACTTACTTCCAAATGTTTTTCATAATCAATATCACCTTATTAGATATTTCATGTAGATTTTTTAGATTTTATAGTTTATATTGATGATTTTCTATATATGGGTTTAGTTTAAAGACGTTTATCAGGATGGTGACCCATATATCAATTTTTTAATCATGCTTATAAAAGTTTGTGGATATATATCGATTATCAAAATTTGAATCCTATGTAGGTAAAGAAATTATATAATTTAAAATGGATTAGGGAATTATTTTATAATTTAAAGGAATATATATTATTTTTATAGATACATTTCATATTACGGTATCATCATATTGGAGTAAAGGAGGATGATATTTTGAAGTTGAAATTTCGATGTCATTATGGGAATTTTGAGTTCACAGTGACACCGTTTCCAGTTACAGGTTCACTCATACTTTTTATGATATAGATTAATAAGGTGTTTTTTATATCATTATAATTTTCTTAAATAAATTTTCTAACACAGTTTTATATATTCAAGATATGAGAATGAATATTTGAAGAATTTGAAGATTGGTTGGGGAATTATTTACCAGTATTAGTTGGATGAAAATATTTTGAAGTAAATGTTTTGAAAATAAGAGTTTTTTTCATGATTTGTTTGTCTCTCAATAATGTATTTATACTAATATATCAAAAATATAGGTACTTGTTTCTTAGAAAGACTGTAGAATGTTAAAAATATGTGTTATTTTCTTTATTTTGTAGGTTATTATATATGGTTTATGTTATAATTTTAAATTTTTTTAACATCATTAACATCCTGAAATAATAATGATATTGAGTTTTTATGAAAAAAAATCCTAGTCTCATTAAGGTGTCTCATGTTAATGTTGATTAAAAATCATATTCTTTGGTTACCTAAGGAATGACTTATTTTTGATGATTATCGTAACTGTTATCATAATGTTTTGGGTTTTATGTTTATTTATGTGGGGGAAGTCATATATTATGGTAATGATAGTTTCAAACTATTAAAAAAATTTATACTCCTAAATACGATCTTCCAACAATTTTATTTTTATAATTGTTTTGATATTTATTACATAGAGATAACAATATAATCTTCACATACTACAAGAGTTTTTTTTATGTATTATATAATAGATTTTTGAACTAATTTTAGTGTTTATGGTAAGAATCCCTATAAAATTATGACTTTTTTATTACATATATTTTGAGGAAATGTAGAGTGGTATTTGATGCATTGATTATGAGGAATTATAGTTTTTTCCTTGGAAAACATGTCATTAATGGAAGATGATAAAGAAATATGCCACATTAAATTTAGAAAAAGATAAAATCAGTGGTAAAGTATACTTATATAATATGATTATGCATTATTTATGGCTTAAATAGGTAGAAGATATTTATTTGTGAGACCAATATATCGGGTTATAGAGAGTTTGGGTAGAAAATAATTGTACTCTTAATATTTTAACAGAGGATAGGGAACATTATGTTGTTTTCAGGGAAAGAAATATGTTTTCTAGATAATGCAAGAATTAGATTTATTTGATTTCCATACTTAACCTTTGATGGAATATTATGTTATCATAGATATGATTCATGATCTGTAGAAGTATTTTTTGATATATGGAATAAAAAATTAGGGTATAATTTTTTATCCTATAGTCTTATATTTCCATAGGTTAAAATTGAAAATTAATTTCTGATAGTTTTTTTGTAGCCATTTAATTTTATACAGTAAAAGTGGGTGGAAATTTTCATATAATATATGATGGTCTTTTTGCATTCACTGATATGTAACGATATTATATGGGTCATTCTATATATATTTATGAAATCATCCTACATATTATAGTTTATGTAATGAAAATTATTGGACTAAGTATCAAAAATTTAAATGAAAAAGGCAATCAATCCTTATAAATATCCAATAACTACCATTTTATATTTGGACATTTGGTTTTTATCAAATATTTGGTGGAAATTGCAACATAATTTCAGTTATTATTTTTTCTTATAAGTTCATTCTATATATAAATTTACTTTTGATCTGAAAAGATCATTAATAATATCAGGGATATGTATAAACTAGATATTTCTATATTTTTGAGGCTGATAGACTAATTATAAAAAATAAATTGAGTCTTCATTTAATAATATATATCATTTATCCATTGGTATGAAAATATTCAAGGTATTATATGGACTACCATATCGATCATCCTTATGTTTGGTCAATATTGGTGAATAATCACTATATTTTATTTGGTTCAATATATAATGAATAAAATAAAGATGTTTTAAAATTGAATAATGATAACAAAGATTTTTTGAATTCATATACAAACTAGAAAAGAGGAAAATTAGTGTTTTATATTAGAGGTCATGTATTCTCAAAAGTATAACACTATCGTGGACAATAGAGGGTTTTTATAAATAATAATTCATATTCAAGACTCATCAATCATTTTGAGTTATTGGAGTGTATTTTTGAATTATAAAGCAAGGTATCACTTGAACCATGCTTTTATTAATTTCAAAAAACATTCCATTTATGGTGTATTTTAATGTATCATAAAGATAATTCCCAAACAATTTATTTTGGTGACTATTATAAGAGGGATGATACAATGATAATATGGCATTTAATTATGATTCAATATCATTAGCACAATTTATTTAATGGATTGTTAATATTACTAGTATAAGTTATCATTAAACATAGTGGATTGGATGAGTGTTATTAAGAAGAGGATTAACAAATGAATGTATAATATCCCAATTTATTATAGATATAATATTTTACATAGTTATGTAGTGATTTTTATCAATTTTATATAGAAACTATAGGTTTTCTTATTTAGAAGATATGGTTAACCTTCTGAAGGAATAAAATCATTTGAGGGTAATATACTTTGATGTCCTGATTTTATAGGGATTGGGTTATTGATTTTTAATTTTATATGTTTTTTATTTTCAAGGATGAAAATATTTTAGGGAGAATGTGACAAAAAGATCAAATAATTTTATTCATTGATTTTGTGGATTTTAATAATAATTACATTTAATATGATAATTAGAAGTGTTAAAAATGATTAAATGATATTATAATTGAATTCTGAGTGCACAGTTTATTCCATAATAGAGTGCATACCTTGTGGTTTATAACGATTTTTTGAATTTTATTCATGTTAAAATGTACAAGGTGATTCGTTTATGGAAAATAAATATGGGTATTATTTAAATTATTGTTATAAAAATTTCTTTGATTGATTTACTTGATTATTTTATATGGAAATGGATGAGATATATAAATTATATAATTAATGTGGGAATGGGTTTTTGAATTATTAATATGATATATTCACATATTTTTTATGTTCATATATGATGATAGTTAAGTTAAGAGGCAAATCTATATAATTCATAGGGAGATATTGTATTCAGAGAAAGATGGAAATGTGTTGTATATTGAGTAAAGGGAAACATGATGTTGTATTATATATATAAAAAGAGGATATGGTTTTTTATTTTAGAGATGTTGATTGAATGTAGAATTCTAACAAGGTTGAGTTGATTTTTTATTTCAAAGAGGCAGGTGAGATTTTGTATTATAATATGAATGAATAAGTTATAAGTATAGAAGAAATATATTGTTGATGGTAATTTGGATAAAATATTTAGATTTCATATATTACTAGGATATGAAAAAAAAATATTTAAATAATTTGATCTTTTTATGAGTTTTATTACATAGAAATGAATGATTTAGGTTTGTTTAATTCAGAATTTAATGGAGGTAATAAGTTGAGTTACCTATATTATTTTGTGGATGTGAGTATATTATTATATAGTAAATTATTTTAATGAAGGTTTATATAGTATTAATCATCACTATGAAACACCAACATCAGTTAAACAATGCATGGAAAAACACCCATGAAAAATTTGATTTTAGGTGTAACCCATCACCCATGTTTTATTAGATGACTACCAATGTAACCTCACTTGGATTTTCTATTTCTAAAAATAGGATTTATTATTCCCTTAGGGGTATTTTTTCCCTAATTATGATATGTAGTTTACCAATTTCTATTATGTAAATGCAGAGTGTGTTGGAGAGGACATTTATTAAAAAAATAAATTATGTATGATATATATATATATCAATTTAGGGGAGTGTTATTGTAGATAGAGAATTATTATTGTGTACTTACCTTGGGGATGAGTGAAAGGATCTAGCTTTTCATTCAATTTATAGAGTCATTAACACGATTCATCAGGGTTTATATGTGATTAATATAGAGGATGAACCCAATGATTATTTTGTATATTTACCCATATGTTTATTTATAACTGTCCAATTTTTTTAGATCTTGTAGGATGAGATATTGAGATTTATTTATTTTGGAATATGGAATTTTTTCAGAGAGATGTTTTAGTTTCTTTTGTAATGTCTAGTTAATTTTCTTCAAATACTCCTCAAAACTTCTACTGATTGTGTTATTATTGGGTCTTGTTTTAGGTATTATTCTATGATATTTTTAAAATTTTGGAGACTTATTGGACTGTGCACAATTGGCGCATGATTTACCAATCTGAGCACCACATTAGTGCAAACTGTGTATAACACCACGAGATTTTTTAAATATTTTTTTGAGTAAATTTAATATTTTTTATATTTTTCGTTACACACCAAAATTAATATGGATTTTTTTATATGAAACCACCAAGTTATTATTTATTTTTATGCTACACCATGATAATCTTGTTATACATGCAAGAAATACTTTTCTTATGTTACATGAAACCCTATGTTTCTTTGAAACAAGATATTATTATGATAATTATTTAAATGAGATAGTTATAACATAACCATTAAATATAATAATATGAATAACAATAAATAATTCCTAAATATAATTTAAATTTTTTTACATAAATAAATCATAATTATAACTAAAAAAATATATTTTTTAAAGTCATTATATGTTTGGAAATACTATTTTCCCACATTATAATCTTTTATGACATTTTTTAAATAAAAATAAAATTGTTTTTATAATTGTTTTTAATTTTAATTAGATAAAATAAATATCACATTTTGATTCATAATTTCAAAATTATCTTAGGGATTTTTTTGGGATTTTTTTGAAATATATCTTTTATGGATGAATAGTGAAAAATACTAAATTTTAATGGAAAACCACATTTTCATCTAATTTATTTATATTTTTAAATAATATATTAATATAGCCTTAAATTTTACTTATATAAATTATATATATATATATATATTAATTCAACATTGGTCATTTTAACAAATTTCTCAATGAAATTGGATATAAAAACAATTTAATATTTAAATATTTCTCCTAAAAAACCTGTTATCGCACACCGTCTATGAGATTAATTTAAAACATAAATTTTCTAATTATATGAATTTAATTAGTAAAACCAGACATAAAAAAGTTTTAATCATTATAATAAAAATAATATAATATTATTATCTATGTTTTGACTATAAATATTATTGAAAGTAATAAAAAATAATTGTAATGATTAAGGTAAAATTAATCTTAACGGGGTAATAACCCTTAAACGTAAGGACAAAACTGACTTATAGATTTTTCTAAAAGAAATTTTATTCCAATATTTCTACCATGTCCCAAAATATTTATAATTTTATAAGTTAGTGGGACACTATTTTGTGAGAATTACTTATATAATAAATTATGTAAAGAAAAAAAATACAAAAGATGAAACTTCCTTACCTTTAATATTTAAATAGTTTTTGAGTATGGAATAAGATACATATTTTTTATTATAAAAATTTCTTTTAAAGGTAAGAATGTTTTTTTATCATGATAAATTAAATATAATTTTTATATATGAATTAGTTACATTAAATTATTTACAAATGCTAACACATAGATTATTTAGTTAATAATTAAATAAAATATATGATGCTAAAAATATTAGAAGGGAAGAAAATTTAATGAATTATTATGATCCATTATTTTTTTAGATTAATTTATCATGTTACTCAGTTATGAAATTAATATATTTTAATTCAAATATTTTTTATTTCTTGAAATTAAAATATATAAAATAATTTCAAAATTTACATTAATGTTATTTTACAATAAAAGATATTTTATTAAATGATTTAAAATTTATAAAATAAAAATATTTTATCTAATGTGATTTTTATGTGTTTTTAAATATAAAATACATTCCATTAATGTACCAAATTTACTTTTATGATTAACATATTGACCCATTGATAATGAAAACATTGTTAGCACAGTTCGGGTTACACCTATGTTTTTTCACATTACAAGAACTTGTTTAAAAATTTATTACCAAAAAACTTAGTATTTATATTTTAAATTTATTAAAAATATGTTGAATTTATCGGGTATATATTTTCTAATAAATTACACTATAATTTAGTTATAATTTATAAATTACATAGGATAGAAAACTGGTTAGTTTAATAAAAAAACTAAAATGATAAAAATAATGAAACTTGTATTTTAAGGAGAAAAATTATGAAAATAATATCATTTTAGTGTGCTGGTAGTTTATATCAAACCTAATTCCTTATTCATCCATTCTTTATCCATTTCAGAACAACCTGTGGTAATAAAGTCCTCCCAATAGTGTTTATGTTTTGGTATTTACAAGAATTCCTCTCTTCATCCTCTATATAAATGAATTAAATATTATATTTCCTTAAACCTCTTAAGAAACATGGAATCATTTCAAACCTTATAATGTTGTCTTCGAAAATATATTGTGTCAACCTAGAAGCATCACTTTGGGTATAAAGACGTTGAAGGAATCCCATTGGTGCAGAAGCTATTTTGTTTTATTTTCATTATCCACCACCTAAATTATTATTATTTCATTATTATATAAAAACAAAATTATCCTAAATATATTTATATGTTGTTATTATATGGTTTACACCTACACCTACACAAAATTCCATCAAATGAGTAATGAAGATACCATTATTGTGTACGGTGATCTACCGCCTCACGAAATGATGTTGTTCGTTTTTAATTTACAACCAATCATGGTTTGGAATTATGATGGAAAATATGTTTTTATATTCTATATATAATATTTATGATGCATTTATTCTTCTTTAATATTAATAAAAAACATTACTTCATGCGTTTTATTTTGTGTAAAAATAATAACTTCGTTTGTGCAAGTGTGGAATACAGCCTCTACAATCAATGTGATTCATTCAAAAATTTCATGGAATGTATTAAGGAAGGGTTTAGTAAAATTATATGATATATATGAATTAATAATGTTACTTTAATGTTTATATATATATATATTTCATTTAATTTATATCATTCAATACAAAAAAATGGGAACATCGTTCACGCACACGTATATCCTACCATTTCCATGAACTATGTATTCCATTTAATGTCTTTATATTTTTTAGATTAATATAAATACTTATATACATAATATTTAATATATTTAATTTTTTTTAAATTATTTAAATGAGTATTTCTTGATATAATAAATATTATCAATAGAAACAAGTCAAAGATATATGAAAAATAAAGAAATTATTTACCAAAATGTTACTCTGATAAAGAATTGTTAATAAAAGGAAAATATAAATTCATTTATAAATAATATATGTAATTAAATAAAATAATATGTATCTTTGGTATATGTATAATAAAATTTTATTTTTTACACAAGATTTTTAAATTTGTATGAAGAAATTTTAAAATTAAGGTAAATGTTTTCTAGTCTCACTTTTATTTCAGTGAGATATATGCTATATTCACCTCTTATTCTTATTGTTCGGTGTATTTTCTAATCTCAAAATCGTTTTATCATCAGTATAATTTATTTAATTATATTAAAATGTTTAATTCTTCCATTATTTTATAGGAATCATGATTTAAATATTACTCATGTAGTAAGGGGATTTGTAGTAATACTTTCATTTCTACGGGACTTATGACATATTCACCACTAATTTATTTTGCGTAGTGTATATACTTATCAATAATGTATTATATGAATATAATTATTAAATTTATGGGTATTTTCATATCCATTTCATGATATCTATTTTATATTGTTTATCATGAAAAATTTATCAAATTACTACAGTATTATCGTCTCAATTTTCCTTCATTGAGACACATGACAGGTTATGCACTTATATTCTTATACAATGTGTATATACTACCCTTTGGCATTTTTTATCCTGAATAAACTTATTTTTAATATATTATAATCATAATGTATATTTATTATGTCATTATGATAATGATTCAAATGTTTAAAGTGGTATGAGATTCATTGAAATGATTCATGATTATTTTCCACATAGAATGCTTTAAATGATACTCCGAAATTATTTTACATATAAGATAAAATAATTGGATATAGTTTATTATTTTTTGGAGACATTATCCAAGTATATAATTATTATTATTTATTTTAATGGTTTATGTTTATGATGAGATTATTTTAATGAAATACATTTCTCTTGAACATATTATACCATTATAAATTGCATATGAAACCCAATTCTCCTCATGGGATATTTTATGATGAAATTTTGTGAATACTATAACTTTTCACATGTTATTATAAGAAAATGTTTTTATAATATCTATTTTATTTCATGGTTTATGATAAGATATTTATAAAACCCATCTCTTTTTCGGACATGATATGATGAATGTATTATTATTTTTTGGAACATAGATGTATATTTTTATTTCATAATTGGTGGGTCCTACATCACCATAAAATGAGTCGGGTAATGATTTATATCTCATCAGTATGATAGGGACTGAATGAGAATTAAATTAGATTCAGTTTGACTAGAGATGAATAAGAATTGAACTCAGTTTAGTATTACTGGGTTGAAATGAACTGTGAACTCGGTCTAGTATGAGAGGGCTAGAATGAGAAGTTAACTTGGTTCTGTATGGTAGGGTTGTAATGAGATGTGAACTCAGTTCAGTAATAACTGGTTGTAATGTGATGTTAACTTGGGTTAGTAATATAGGGAAATAATGGTAAGTGAACCCAGTTAGATAATATTGGGTAGGAATAGGATGTGGACTCGGTATAGTCATACAGGGCTGAAATGTGAAGTGAGCTGTGTTCAGTAAAATTGGGATTGAATGGGATGTGCACCTAGTTCTGTAATAAATGACTGGAATGGTAATTGAACCCACTTTAGTAATACAATATTGGAATGTGAAGTGAACATAGATTATTATTACATGGTAAGAATGGGATGTAATCCCAGATCAATAATAAATGTCTTGAATGGAGAGTGAACACAGTTCAGTAAAGGAATTATTCCACTAAGACGGTCTTGGCAGTGAATCTTTACTACCAAGATGGTTTTTTAAGTGAACCTATACCACTAAGATAGACATGGAACCAGTTCCCTAACTACTATTGAAATAATTTTATGTATTTATGTGTCTTTCAAAATCACATTTCTTATGCTTAATTATTCTTTACCAAATTATCATCTTTATTTCCCTATGATTCATGTTTAATAAACTTCCAATATCTATTCCATGATTCAAGTTTATGTCCTTTGATATGTAAGGAATTATTTTCCATGTTATTCTCAAGTTCTCATACCCTTATTCATATGTTATTCTTATTTGTCTCCTTATTTTTAACATTATGGACCATCTGAGCTCACACCTTTTTTACGTTTCCATTCGTATGATAATGAACAAATGTTTTATATATAAGTACTAAAGGGGAGGATATTTTTCTAAAATATCGAAATTTTTAAGAATGTTTGATGTTTTTTCCTATGTTTCTAAAGACACTAAACTGTTACCATCCTCATGATTTTTTTAAATGTGATGAATATTCATCTAAAATGATGTAATATCCTTATATCGTAATCCTAGGTCACTATAATTGGTATCGAAGGAATTTTTTAGTCGATATCTGGAAATTAGGATGAGAGAAAATTAGTAGTATACCTAGGGTTATTTTTAAGGGTTTTTTGGTATATATATAATGATAAAAATGATGTGTCATAGATTTAAATGAAGGTTTCATGATTTAGGAATCTAATAATTAATATCAGATGATTATGTGGTTTTCTGATATGATAAGTGTTTGTCACACTAGGATTTCTTATCTTATCCAACAGTGAGAAGTGGAAGGAACTAGGATAACATTTAATGGGTCAAATGTGGAAGGTATGATAATTTTTCAATTAATGTACTATGTATAAATCACATTATGAGAATCTAAAAGGTGGTATTAGTATTAGTTATACTGCTGAAGATAAATATACAAAAAATGGCATGGTAAAGGTATGTTATGTTATTCTAATATTTTTTACATTAAATGTATGAATCAATATCAGTTTGAGGTTGAGGATCCATAAGACATGATTCAAATTTCATATCCTAGTAATGAGTTATTATGGAATATGTTGATGAAGCCTGAGTAATGGTTTTAGAATAATGGTGGTTGATTGAAGTGTATATGTTTTGAAATTAAAAGATTATGTTATATGAATCAGGAAGTATATATTTATTTTTTGTACAAATTTTTCTTTAAGTATTGTCAAAAATGTGTTTAGTGATACTAGTGACATAGATAATTGATTTAATGGAAAGATTACATTATGGTAACATAAACATTAACTTGTCATTGAGTATGATAAAATAATATTTTATATGTATTAAGATATTATGATATGGATACAATAAATTTGGCATTATTTATGATATCACAAATGATAAAATATTTATTGAAAATGTAGTCAATGTAATCATGGATGAAGTTTACAACTTCATAGATTTAAGTAATACATATAGTAATCTTGGGAATAATAAAACATGCATGATTTACAAAAGTATTTATGGAAATTTATTTTATTATAATTTTTCAAGAGAATATACGATTAAGGTATTCACATGTTTCGAATTTATAAACCTAGAGATACTTCATGTTTTATGGAGGATTAATGTCAAGATAACTTAGTGGCCTTATTTCCCATTTTTTGGATTTTCATATTTTGGAAGGGTTACAAGTTTAACAATTTATTGAATGATTTATGATAATCATGAAAGGAGGTTTTAACTATTAATGTATTATCTTTACATATGATGATTTATGCATATTGGAAATCATGTGCTTACCATTTTCTGTGATGTTAACTAAAGATAGGTGGAACTAATTATCATTATACCTAATGATAAATTAGTACTATATGAATGAAAAATTCACCATCATTACACTGAGTAATAGATGAAGTGTAAGTTGATCAAGGCACAAAAAAGGGTAACGTTGTCCTGAAATCATGTTTGTATATCTTTTCATTAAAAAAATTCATCTTTAAGAAAAATAGTCTTGAAATAAAATATTCTCAATTTATCTTTATTTTTATGATATCAATGATATTTTTGAAGCCACATCAGGGTTACGGTTTTTTGATTGTAATCATTATCCTAACTATGTTCTCTATCACTGTCCATCAAAACATGATAGTTGTATTTCTCTACCATATTCATGATTTCACTTGCCACCTAAGTTCTCCTATGTGGAATCCATGATATGAGTTACATCGGGTAAAAATTAAGTTTCCAACATCCAATTTTTAAAGAAATTTTTATTATTCATTTTTAAAATGTGGGTTTATATGAAAGTAACTATTAAAACATTTCCAACCCTTACGAATTTCACGGGAGAAATTCATTTTAAGGGCGGTGCAATGTAACACCCTGAGATTTTGGGAAATTTTTTTTTTTTTGAATTGATTTAATCTATTTTATATTTTTCATTCCAAAAACCAAAAAATGTAGATTGTTTTATATGAATTATCCTTGTTATTCTTGCTTCGTATTCTACACTAAGATAATCTTGTGCTACATGCACACCGACTTGGAATGCTTTACATGCAACACTGAGTTTCTAAGAAACAAAATTTTCTTATTATAATAATTTATACTAGATTGATATATCATAGACATTAAACCTATTACTATGAATAGTAATAACTAATTTTTTAAATATTATTTATAATTTTTTGAATATAAATAATAAATAATGACTATAAATCATAATTTTTTTGGAAAAGTCGTTATATGTATAAAAATACTATTTTCTCAAATGAACTACTATTTATGTCCTTCTGTGAACAATAATAAAATTAATTTAAGATAGTTTTAAATGTATAATTAGGTAAAATACCCGTAATATTTGAATTCATAATGTCGATATTATATTAGGGTGAATTTTTGGGATTTTTCTGAACTATTACATTTTTGGCTGAATAGAGAAAAATACTAAATTTTAATTGAAAACTTCTTATTCTTATAATTTATTAATATATTAAAATAATATTTTACTTTGGATTTAAATTTTAAATAGGTATATTTTACATTAATTCATTCATTTTATGTCATTGGAACAAATTTCACATTGAAATTAGATATAAAAATAATTCAATATTTGGAACTATTCTTTTTAAAACCCTCTTTTCTCGCAACATGTGTGAGATTAATTTTAATCTAAATGTTTCGAATAATAGGAATTGAATTTTCAAAAAATGAAATAAAATTATTTAATATTTATATTATTTATATTCTAATATAATCAAATTATTTTTTTGACCAAAAATATTAGTCAATGTAATTAAAATTATTTATGGTTATTAAGGTAAAATTAATTTTAACAAGGGTATAAACCTTAAAAATAAGGTCGAAAATGACCTAGAAAGTTTTCAAAATTCAATTGTCTAATAATATTCTAACCATATACCCTATTTTTTGGATGTTAATATGTTATTGTGATACTATTCCATGTAAATGACCTTTATAATAAGGTAAGTAAAGAAATCAAAAAAAGTACCATTCCTTAACTTTAATATTTATAAAGATTTAGAGTATCGAAGAAGCTACATATTTTTTGTTATAACAATAATTTTTAAATTGAAAAGATATTTTACTGTGATAATTTTACTATAATGTTTAAGGATGAATTATTCAAATTAAACTCTTAACAATTGCTAAGACATGGATTATTTAGTTAATAATTAAATAAAATAGATGATGTTAAAAAATTATAAGGGAAGTAAATATACAAAATTATAGTGTTACACTATTTAATTGGATGAATATATCATTTTAAATAGCTATGAACATATTATATTTTATTTCCATTTTTTTGATATCTATAAATTAAAAATAAATAAATAATGTAAAAATTGACCTTATTGTTATTTTACAATAAATGATATTTTATTACATGATATAAAATTAATAAAAATATTAAATTAATTAAAAAAACATTAATGTGTAACTAAATATCAAATATAGTAAATTAATGGGCTAAATTATCTTCTATAATTATCATATTTACCCATAGATAGTACAAACATTGTTAGCATGGTTCGGGTTAAAGATGTGTTTTTTCTTATTACATGCACTTGTTTTAATATTTATTTCCAACATACATGGTATTAATTTTTTTTAATTATGTATAATACTTATAATTTAGTGTTTCTATACTTCTTAATAAATATCACTTTAATTTTTTCTTAATGGCTAAATTACTTTGTATTGAAAACTAGTTACTTAATTAAAAATAAAAATGATACAAATATTGAAACATAGAAGTTATGGGAAAAATTATTAAAATACAATCAGTTTTTGTGTGGTGGAGACTTGGATCGAATAAATTACCCATTAATAAATTATTTTTCCATTTTGGAGGCACATGAGGTAAGGGAGACCTCCCAATAGTGTTTACCTTTTTCTATTTACAAGAATTCCACTCCTCGTCCTCAATTAAAAATAATTCAATCATCCCCTTCCTTACACCTCTCTATCAACTTTGTATCATCCAAAATATTGCCAAAAAATCTCCCTACATACATCTTCTCAACCTAGATGCATACATTTTGGCATAAGTTGAACCACGGAATTCCTTTGGAGCAAACCAAAAGGACTTACTCAAATAAGAGTTTAAATATTTCCACAAGATCTATTAATTCATTTTCATTATACACCACTTCAATTTTTCTTATTTAATGATTATATAATAATTAAATTTTCCTATGTATACTGATATGTATTTATGCTGAGGGTTATACATAATCATACATAAAATTATTCCAAATGGTTAATTGACTTACCGTTCTTGAGTACAGAAAACTACTGCCTCACGAGACGATGTTGTTCATTTTTTCCATTACCACCTCTCGTGGTTGGTACTTATGATTGAAATTTTTTTATATGATGTATATCATTTATATGATTTATTTATTTTACTATAATTATTATATAAAAAAATTTATTCTTTACATTTTTTGTAAAAAAGATAACTTCGTTTGTGGACATGTGGACTGTCGTCTCCTCAAAGCTATGTGATTCATGAACCCATTACCTGGAATGTAAAAAGAATAGGTTTAGTTAAATTATATTACCTATATTATAAAATATTTATAATTTAATGAAATTATCTGTATATATATTCCATTTACATTTATTATTTTAATACAATAATAAAATGATATCAACGTTCATGCAAAGGTACATCCTACCATCCCCATGAACGATGTATTCCATTTCATATCTCTACCATATATAGATTAATATAAATAATTATATAGTGAATATATATGATATTAATGTCGTTTTTTAAATTCCTTAAATGATTAATTCGTCATATAATTAATACAATACAAAATAACAATTCCAAACATATATGAAAAAAAGTTGTTATTGCCAAAGCATTACTAAAACATGGAATTGTTAATAAATGGGTAATATTTTTTAATTTCGTTTTTGGTTTCATAAAATTCACTTTGAGGAGAAAGTGGGAACAACATAAGTCAAATCACACTGACACCATTAAAAATTAAAATAAAAAAACCAAATACAAATTCAAAACAACGCCCTAGGAACCGACATGTCAACAGAGACTGTAAATCACACAACTGCCTAGGAATCTTGCATCGAGTACTACGTCAAACACTATTGCAGTCGAGTCACTGCACCATCAATGACTTCACCACCATCATCACATCACCTCCATCACTTAACACCACTGAACTAAGTTCTATCCTCTTGGAACATCGTTCGCCACTCAGACAATATATCCCACAGCTTCATAGATATTGCCACACCAGACCGACCTGGAGAGGAGAGAAGAACCACAAAGCCAGGGCAGAGATGAAATAGCTTCAAGCCACTACAGAGAGTCATGAAATTCATAAGATATATCCTGGAAACACATTAACCAAAACAAAATAAAATAAACTAGAAACCATCAATTGACTTAATGACGAGAAGTGGTGGCTAGAACGGTAACATCACCATGAAAGAAAACCATGGTCCATACTAGGATCTTGAACCCTTCCTCGAAACCACATCCCTGAGTGACATAACAACCATCCCCGATTAAAAAGACAACACAAAACAGAATAAGAACCGAAAGTAGGATAAACAAAAATAGAAGGGAGGACTATCCAAAGAAGATTACGGAAAAGAGAACAATAGGGAATAACGCCCCCCACAAACAACTTCCACTATTTTCCAAAGAACCGTTTGGAAGATGCTACCCCTGACAACGCCTCAGCCAAGAAAGTGGTCCATCTAGAAAACTGGGTCCTATCCCAATCCATGAAAATGGTACAATTCCACTCTGGGCTGGGATCACTGCCAACATGAACTAGGGGGAACCATCATATATGGAACTTGGGTCAAACAAATAAGAGATCTACTGCTAGAGGTCTGAGATCTACACCAACGCGAACACCAAGGGGGCCATCACTGGGAGGAACACGAGACGAAAAACCCATAGTGACAATAGATGAAACAAGAGGCATGAAAAAATAGAGGGTCTTCGGACTGAAGAAACTGAAACCGGGGTAATGCAAGAGTGACGCGTAGTTGTTTTCAAAACCCTAGCGAAGAAGAGGGCGATCGACAGAGAAATCTAGGGGAAAATGGATCCATTAGTCATGGTTATCAATAAATGGGTAATATAAATTCATAAGTTAATCATATATGTTATTAAATATAATAATATAGTTTTTTGGTTCATTTTTTGTAAAATTATATTTATTACACAAGAGGTTTGAACATGTACAAATAAGGTCCTGAATTAAGGTAATGGTTTTTCCATCTCACATTTATTTCTTTGAGATATATGTTATATTCACCCCTAATTTGTATTATGTGGTGTATATAAAGACCTAAAGAATTTTATATAAGGATTATCATCTATTTCATTATATTAAATGTTTCAATTTGTGTTATTATTTCATGGGAATTATGATTTAAAAGGTACTCATGTGTTAGGGAATTTCTAATTTTAGTTTCATATTTATGGGACTTATGTCATATTCACCACTTTTTTATTTTATGTGATGTATCTAATTCTGCTAAATATATTATATTATTATTAATAAATTTATGGTCATTTACATATCCATTTTATGATCTCCCTTTCATGGTGTCTATCATTCAAAAGTTACCAAATCGATAACGTAGTTGTCTCAATTTTCATTCATTGAGAAACATGTCATATTATGCACCTATATTCTTATATGATGTGTATGTAATGAAATTTTACATTTTATATTTTGAATATTATTTTTTTCATGATTTTATAAGTTTCATTTAATTTTACTATTTCATGTTTTTTATGATTCTAATGTTCCAAAGCTGTATGGGATACATTGAGATGGTTGAATATTGTTTTCCTCAAGAAATGTTTTAAATGATCCATTAAAAATTATTTTTCATATGAGATGAAATACTTGGATATATTTTACAATTTACTGTGTATAAGATCAAAGAACACCATTCATAATATTTCTTTTAATTTATTGTGTTTATTATGACATTGTTTTATAAATATCATTTCTATTACATGGGTTATACCATGATAAAATGATTATGAAACCCACATATTTTCATGGGTTATTGTATGATAAAATTATTTTGAAGCCTATATCATTTATACATATTACGATAGAATGATGTTTTTATAATATATAATTAATTTCATCATTTATAAAATGATATTTATGAAACTGATCTATTTTTATGGTTCATGATACGATGAATGTTTTATTATATTGTGGCACGTGGATGTATGCTTTTTTTTATGGTTGGGAACAATATATCGCTAAAATACATTGGATAATGACACTATATATCATGAGTATGATTTGGATGAAATGAGAATTGATGTCTATTCAGTATCATAGTCCATGTATGGGAAGTGAACTTGATTTAGTATGAACAGAATGAAACAAGAAGTGAACTCGGTTCAGTATAATAAGTATGGAATGTTAAGTCAAATCAGTTTAGTATGACATTGATAGAATGAGAAGTCAACATAGATCAGTAATATCAGGCTAGATTTTTATGTGAACATGGTTCTTTAATATAGTGTTGTAATAGAAAGTAAACTCGGTTCAGTAATACAGTGCTGGAATAGGAAGTGATCATGGTTTAGTAATACTGCGATGGAATAGGAATTGGAAAAAATTTAGTAATATAAGGAAGGAAAGTGATATGAAGCTAGTTTAGTAATTGAAAAATGTAACATGAGGCAAACCTAGTTCAGTATTATAGGGATGGAATGGGAAGTAAACTCAGTTCCGTAAGATAGTGTTTGAATGAGGAGTGAATATGGTTAGTAAAGGACATTTTCTACTAAGATGGTCTTGGAAGTGAACCTCAAATACCATGATGGTTTGGGAGTAAACCCATACCACTAATATGGCCTTGTAATTTATTCCTTGAGTAATATAGAAATCATTTTATATGTTTATGTTTCTTACAAAATCTCATGTCTTATGATTTTGTTATGATTCTGTGGAATATACTATTGATTTCTTTATGATTCAGGTCATATGAGCTAACAATATTTATTACATGATTCATTTTTATTTTATTTTATATTAAAGGTATGATTTTTCATGTTATACTCATGTTCTCATACCTTTATACTTATGTTATTCTTATGTATATGCTTTATTCTTACCCTTACTGAGCATATTAGCTCACCTGTTTCTTAGGTTTCCTTTCCCTAGGTTATGAATTGTGGTTTTAAGTATAATTACTAAATGGATGTATCTTTATCAGAAATTTTTAATATATTTAACCAAGTTAGGATATTTTACTCCATGTTACCAAATACACTAAACAATTACATTCCTCAGGCATGTATTTTTGAAATGTGATGAATATTTGTTAAAAATGATGTAATATCCATGTATGTTAATCCTAGGTTTCTATACTAAAAACCCCCTAGATAGCGGGGAATGAATAGTTGGCACACTATTACCCAAAATGATTACCCACTTAGGAGAAATTTTGCATCCCAGATAGCATGGGAGCACAGTTTGGGTGGACTATTTGGTTAACCGTGTAGCTCTCCCCAGGAAACCATGTGTGGAGTTTTAAATTAATACTAAAATTATTTTCAAATTTAATATGATATTTTTAATTCTTCTAATCCTTATGCTCGAACCTAACATGGTTTACTAGTCTCTCGAGGCTCTCAATAAGAAATTTTGGCTCATTCAAACTCTTTCCTTGGAAGATCGAAGCTTGGCGATCTCGTTCGATATCCTCCTGGTAAGTGAATCTACTCTCATACTTTCTCTCCTAATATAAATTTATATCATCCTTAGAGAGTGTTAGATCATCATGTTCTATATTTAACTATAATCTATTTACTTGTATTGTGGTTATATGTTTTTTTAATTGCTCACTGGACCCTTTGTTCTTCGTTGGTGGATCTCATCACCTATGTCTATACTTGATCTTTGATTAAAGGTAGGCGGCTACATTTTATATTTTATATATAATTGAAACCATTAATTTCTTTACTTTTTTGGAATATATTTCAATGTATTTATAAATATCAAATTTTATATCCTTAGAAGATGGTAATTGGAAGGACATGTTTAGTAAAAACATCCAATTCGAATGGATTTGGATTTTTTGGTGTATTTTGAAAATGATGTAATTGATGAAATGATTTAAGACTTGATTTTAGAAAATGTATTAAATTGAAATGATGAAAACCGATGATTGGTTTTTTATTTAAAAGGCATTAAACGATAAAAACCCCACATTTTGGTTTTGAAATGTATTTTTCCTTTTGAAACTGAGAATTTATCAATTGAATTGTAAATAATATTTTTTTAAAAATTTGATGATTTTCAGATTATTTATTGATTGATTGATCACATGTGAGACTGAGTAGTGTATAAGTTATTTTGGATAGGAACACCTGGATCTTGATCCCATATAAAGGTATTGATAAAGAAAAATTTAAAAAACATAATTCAACATATCTTACCCTTAATGGGATTATGATGAGTCCTATTTCATGTGATCTTAAGGGATATGTGTACACATATTTATCTGGCATCACTAATATACGATGTGTGAGGATCCTATTGCAATAAAATAATGTACTTTAGGGTAGATGAACGTGGTTCTTCTTCTAATTAGTATGATATATATTCCACTAATTATAGAATTATTTTAATCATGCCAAATTATTTATATAAATGATTTTATTTAAAATGATTATTTAATTCCTATTTAAAATGTATTAAATCCTTTGAAATGAAATCATGTTTTTCTTTAAGTATGAAAATGATATTTCATCCCATTCCTTTTTAATTTAAATTTGAAATCATGTTTTGTTTCATTATTATGGAATATATTATGAAACACTTTGTGAGGCACTGCTGGGGTTTATAGATCACACCCAACATTTTCATTCAGCTGTTTGTAGATTTTCTTAATCTAGATCTGAGAAAATGTAATTTAGCACTTGGTTTTGATTGATTTTTTTATCCTTTTTGGATTTAGTGATGTTTTTATTTGGATGTTTGTGTTTTATCTTAATGTTTATTGAGGTCATAGATAGTGTAATACTTTGGGTTTTTATATCCATTTGGTTTCTGGTACTTTCTCCCATAAGATCATTGATCATAGTAACTTATAGTCTTGCTCCACCAACTTTTTTAGAAAATTCATTCTCACTTGATCATGAAAGATACCAGGTGATAGTCATAATCCTGTTGGGATTAGGAACACCCTTTATTCCAGGTCAGCATTGGCCCATGTATCTGGGTACTATTTTATCCAGGTTGGTTCATGAAAAAGTGGTATTATAGTTACATTATAATCATATTTTCTTGATGTCGTTATATAATTAAGGACTACTTTTTAGGACTTGGGAGCTAGAAACGAGCGAGTTCTTGGAAACAAGTCTAAAGTCAACATGTTTTGTTTTTTAAAAGGATTCATTATGAATAATTTTATTTTATTTCATCATTTTCCTTAATTTCTATTTGTATAGGTTGAAATTCGAATCTTTTTATCTTATATGCGGGGATTTATTTTTTTATTCCTCTTATTTGAGTTGTTGATCAGAGTAATATTCTGATGCCATAAATGTTTATTTCCAATATTGTGTAGCATTATACCTATGATAATACATATTAATAGTCACTAGGTGTATGATTCTAGTGAACCACAATGAGAGTATCATCCCATGGACCATAATTTGGTTGAGATTATTGTGCATTCTATCTAAACTCTGGGATAGAAAACTTAACTTGTTCTTATTCAGGATCCGGTTGTGGATCCCCAGAGGGATAAATCTTGGATCCATGATCATAATTTCTTTTTCTAGATTACACTATCATTACTAGGCTCTAATTATCCTCTAGAGGATGTGTATTATTTTGGAAATATATGGATTTAATTTATTTCATTGAATTTCCTAATTCGATTTACATGAAATGTGCCACCTTCATGCTAGAGGGACTAAGAAGATGGTAGTGGGATTCTATGATGATGGTGAGGAATAATGATTCTTTATAGTAGAAGGACTTTAGGGTTATATTCATTGATTATTTCTATCTAGAGTCTTTGGTTCTTCCAAAGGCTCTAAATTTTTTCAATATTGATCATGATAATAGGACCATAAAGTAATATAAGAACTGATTTTCCACGATTATACAGTTTACACTTGAAATTATATCGAATGAGAAGTTGAATAATCTATGGTTTGAGATGGTTCTTCGCCCTGATTTTCATTATCAAGTATTCTTAAAGAATATTTTTTTATTTTGATGAAATAATAGATATATAATTTATGGTTTAGCTTGACCTGACTGAAAAGTCAGTGTTGATGGGAGCTCCCATTTCTCCAAGTGTAAATTCAATGAGTTACTTTAATATAATGAGGAAGTTTGATGAGTTTAATGGATGATCTTAATAAGAATGGTTATTTTATAACTCCTGTCGTTCGTTGAATATGCTTGTTGAATTTATTCTAGTGTGGAAAGCCTAGGCATTTGAAACGAGTTTTCACTAAGGTACCCAAGATATGTAGTTCCAGTGGACATTCAGGTAACATGAAGAAATTCTGTAATATCTTTTCTATTCCATTTACTGGAAAAATCTAATCAACACCTAAAATTACTATGGTGAAATCAAATTCTACACAATCAAAGGTGTTCTACATACAAGAATATATAATGAAGCTTCTTCCCACAATAGACTAGGATCCAGGGAAAGCATATATGGCTCTGAAAACCTTGATAGGTACCATGATTATAGCATCATCATTAGTGAATTCTTTATTTGTTATTGGTGCATCTCATTCATTTATATTTACTCATATTTTAAACTAGATAAATATTTCTATATATAATTTATCTTTTGTGATGGATATTACTTTGACCCTTAGAATGAAGAGAGGGTAGAGACTTTATTTTTCTTATACTGTCCTCTCAATTTTAGAGATTGTGTTTACCTGGTATTTTCTATTTCCCAACATGAATCCAATAGACATCATTATTGGGATGTTTTGGATCATTTACAAAGAGGCTCAAATTGATTTCTATCTTCAATGAGCCCCTTTTAAATTATCTAAAGGGGTGTGTCATATCATTCTAGGAGACTGTGAACCAAGGCTGAGTAGAAGTATACCTTCTTAACTGATGTTTTGGAAAGTATTATCAATGTTCAATATTGATTTGGAGTGGGAATCTTTACGTGATGATATCCCTCCAATTTTTATCGAGTTTTCTATTGCGATTCATTCTGATTTTTCAAT
This sequence comes from Viscum album, assembly GCA_963277665.1. Classification (NCBI taxonomy): domain Eukaryota; kingdom Viridiplantae; phylum Streptophyta; class Magnoliopsida; order Santalales; family Viscaceae; genus Viscum; species Viscum album. Next base: position 211,317,060 of record OY728153.1, on the reverse strand, counting down.
ATTTCCCCAAGTTAGAGAGGTAGAGTATTCTATTGATTTAGTACCTGATGTTCAACTAGTATCTATTCATTCTTACCAGATCACACCACTAGAACTATAAGAGTAGATTACTATGTTGGATGATCTATTAGAGAAAGGATTTATATGAACAAGTGTGTCACCTCAGGTAAAACCTATTCTATTTACTATGAAGTATGATGGAACACATCATATATATGTTAATATATGTAAACTAAATCGAGTTATAGTTAAGATAAAGTATCAATTTCCTCATATTGAAGATTTTTTTGACCAGTCAAAATGGGAGAAGTGGTTTTTGGAGATTGACATTCAGTCTAGTTATCACCAGTTAAGAATAAAAGAATCTGATATTAATAAAACTACCTATTAGAGAATGTATTTCCATTATGAGTATATTTTCATACCATTTAGTATACCCAACTCTCCATTATTATTTATAAATTTTATGAGAATTATCTTCCATGAGTATCTTGATACGTTCCTGGTGGCCTTTGTGGATGACATATCAATTTACTCTTAGTCTGAGGAGGATCATTTACATCATCTGAGAACAGTTTTGGAAATTTCTAGATTTCAAAAACCTTATGTAAAGATAAAAATGTGATTTTTAGATTTGGGAGATGAATTTATTAGGAAACATGGTATCAGAACTAGGAATGTCGGTTGACACTAATAAGGTAAAATATTTTATGATGTGGGAACATCAATGCTATTTTTTTGAGATTTGGAGATTCTTTGGTATAATATGGTATTATAGCTTGTTTGTAAAGGATTTATCAAAGTTGGATTCTCCAATTACTAGTCTCATTCAAAAGGGGGTGAAGTTCACTTGTTATGATAAATTTCTTAATTCATTTGTTGATGTAAAAGGTATTTTGACTTATTCTCCAGTTTTGACTTTTACGGAGGCTGATTATGGCTACATGGTATTTTATGATGTGTCATGTTCAGGATCGGGTTGTGCTACTACATAGAGTGATGACAAGGTAGCCTATGGTTCTTGATAGATTAGGACACATGAGATGAATTATCTCACCCATCACATTAAACTCACAGCTATGATGTATGCACTTAATAGTTGGCTGTAATTCCGTTTTTTAGAATGGTTTACCATGTTTTCTGACCACAAGATATTGAGTTATATCTTCTCTAAAAAATACTTGAATCTATGTAAAAGGCATTTGGTGGAGTACTTATATCCTTTTGATGTTGATATTTCCTATACCCCATAGAAATGGAATGTCATTAATGTTTCATTATGTAGGAATTCTTTGACTGATTCATGGAATGAATCATTAGAAGAGTGGAATTTGTTGGCCCTTTTTCATAGTTTCATTTAGGAGTCTCAGAGGAGGATACCAAGTTTGTATTGGAAAGTGTTATTTGACTCCCACATTTTGAGATATTATTCTTTATTAGTAAAATAATGATGATAAATTCTATGGAATTAGGAACTCTTTTTTTTGGCATGGAGACTATTGGCGAATAATTATTCTCTTGTGAGGGTATCTTATATTTCTAAAGCGAGTAAAATTTACCTTTTTTTGCAAATGTTTATTATGGGGGATTTAATACCGACCTTTTGGAACATTACCCAATAATAATGAAGATTTTGTACCATATGAGGCAATGATTCTAGTGTCCAAGTATGATACATGACATCACTGATTTTTTTTCATTTCTATACATGTTAGCATATAATGGTGGACAACCATATACCTTCATGTTTATGTTAGAAACATACAGAGAAGAAATGGATGTTGGATGAGGTTTATATGGACTTTTGGTTCGGATCACACATTAACCAATAGTAAACAAATCAATAATCATTGTGATCGATTAGTTGAACCAATCAACTCCCTTTATACCCATTATTGATACAACCAATGTTGAAGAGTTTGTAAATATCTATTTGAAGAATATTGATTATTTTCATGGATTTCCATATATTATATTCTATAATAGGGTTCCCCACTTTACATCTCATTATTTTAAAGGCTTTTAGGGGAATGGGATATTAGGTTCAATTGAGTAATTCTTACCATCCATATACAGATGGCCAAATACAAAGGGATATATATATTCTTGAGGACAAAATTCATTCTCGTGTTCTTAATTTTTTTGGATATTGGGATGGACATTTAGGACTAGGTGAGTTCTCCTATATCAATAATTACCAATCCATCATTAGAATGGCTATATTTTAGTTATTTCAAGGAATGCCATGTAAATATCTATTGTGTTGGTTGGATATTGGTTAATGATATTCATTTGGATCGAGCATGGTTCAAGAAATGAAATTCAAGATTTAAAAGATTCATTAGATATTTTTTATGGTTTAGATATAGTATATGTCTTATTTTCATCTTCCACATAGATCAGTGAGGTTCATAGTCGGTGACCATGTGTTCTTAAGAGTTTCACCCCATTTGAGTTATCAACATCTTGGAAGGAAATGGACACTTATTCCTCATTATGTGGAACATTTTAAAAATAGTAAATATGGGGGTCAAATGGCATAATGTTTATCACTTCCACCAAACTTAACTTTGATACCTATTTTATTCTATGTACCATATATTTATAAGTATATTTCTGACCCAAATCATTTCTTGAGTTGGGAGGATATTAATATTGAGCCTGATTTATCAATGATTATATTATCCATTCAGGATTTTTGTTTATAAAAATACAGAACTTCATGATAAAATGATACCTTTAGTATATGTTAAATGGTAGAATATATGTGATTCTAACAATACTTTGGATCATGAGAAATTGATGAGACGGAATTACCTACATCTCGTTTATATGGAAACTTCTTCGTAGTCTTTCTAGGTAATTTTTTTAGGGGGGAGGTTATAATATCTCATTACATGACTGATTTACTCCAAGATATTTATTATGATGATTCTTGGGTTTTGTTTTTCGTTAAGAAGTTTCTTGTGGATTTTGTAAAAGTTTGTAAACATTCTAGGTTGTGCATATTTGGTGCACGATTACCCAAACTGTGGGCCCCATCAGTGAAAATTGTACACCCCCTAGATAGTGGGGAATGAATAGATGGTTCGTTGTTTCTAAATTTGTATTCTTACATAAAAGAAATTATTCATTCCATTGAGTATGGGATAATGGTTAGGGATGATGGTTTTGATAAACATGTGTCCCTCCCCATGAAATCGTGTGTGTCATTTCAAATTTATCATTTTCTTTAATATGAAGAGCCCCCATTTATCACCCCTAATCCATCCCACCAATCCTAAAATTATTTCCTTGGATTTAGTGGATCCTAATAATCTTATTTAGCTCCTCTAAACACATTCCATTGGATATCAAATCATAGAGGATATTATTTGATCCCCTCTGGGTAAGTGAACATTCACTCATGTGTTCTATTCTAATCTCTCTTTATCTTCTTTTTTGAGAGTGTTATATTATCATGTTCTAAATGGATATAAAATATAATTTGAATCATGAATCTTGGTGTGTTTTATTTGTTTCTAAGACCATTTTTCTTTCTTGGAGTATCTCATAGTGAGTGTTGAATTTTGATCATTGATTAATGTTTTGTGGATCAATTTGTGATTTCCTATATAATTGAAAACATGGTCTCGTTAATCTATTTATAATATAATTTTAATTTGATTTATAAAAATACAATATGATTTTATTTTAATTTATTAATTTTAATGGAATTTATTTTGGGAAAAACCTCTAATTCCAATGGAATTGGAATTTGGGATATATTTTGAAATTGATGGAATTTATTAAATGATTTAAGAATTGATTTTACAAAATTTATTAAATTGAAATGATAAAAACCAATGATTAGTTTTGTATTATAATTGAAGGAAATGATGAAAAACACATGTTTTTTTGGATATTTATTTCGCATATTTAAATTGAAATTTAGAAAATTGAATTGTAAATGATTTTTTATTTGAAATGAGATTATTTTCTCATTGTTAATTGATTTACGGAGCGCATGTGAGTATGGGTAGTAATTGTGTTATTTATGTTATTCACGCTAGGATATTGATACCATATTATGGTAGTAATAATAAAACCCCTAAAAACCTATTTTGGTATATATTATCCTCGATGGGGTGTTTATTACCCATGTTCTTCATGATCCTAATGGATGATTTTACACTTAATTATTCGTGATCACTGGTATGAGTATGGTGAGGATCCTATAACTAGAAAACACTGTACTTTAGGGAAAATCAAAATTGTAAATTTTTTAATTTTGATGTATATGTAAACTATTGTATAACATATTTACTCTAGGAAAATGGTTTATATGAAATCATTGATTTAAAATGATTATCTAATATGTGATTGAAATATTTTCCATCCTCTAAAAATAAATAATTTTTCGTTTTAGATATTTAAATGATATGTCATTCCATGCCCTAATTTATTTAAATGGAAAGAATAATATTTTTATTTTTGAAACATAAATTATGGAATACATGGTATGACCCTAATGGGATTTATAGATCACACACTGCCTTTTTATTTAGTTTTTTTGTAGATTTTCTTATTCTTGGTCTGAGAAATGGGAATGTTCCACTTGTTGGTGTGGTCGTTATTGATCCTTTATTCTTGGAGTGATGCTTCAATTAGGATTCTTGATATTTATCTTTCTATTTTTTGAGTTCTTTGATAATGCACTACTTTGGGTTTTCATTGATCCATTAGTTTTCTGGTACTTTATACCTTTGGAATATTATGCATATGAACATGTAATATTTATCTTCCTATGTTTTGCGGAAAAGGTGTTCCTTATTAATATTTTATGTTGTCAAGTGGTGGTATCCATCCCATGGGAAAGCGAAATCACTCATTGGGCCATGTATGTTCTATCTTGGGAATGGGGGTACCAAGGTATTGAAGATGGTTTTTTAAAAGATTTTTAATTAATATTGTTATGTTTAATTTCTATAGAGTTGTTTTACTTCATGGGGTGTTTTATTTTGTTGATTATGTTAGATATAAATATTTTATGTGGATAATGATGAATTCATATAGTTGTGTTATTTTTTCAGAACTATTATCATTTTTGGCATGTGGGTTTTCAAAAAAAATTCCTTCGTGAAAATAATTTTATATATTATTAAATATAGTCATAAACACATAGCCTATTGGAAGAAGGATTTGAAGTCCACTCACAACATCTATGTCGAATCTAGAAAAATATTACTTGGATTGGGTTAATAGTTGATATAACCATTTAGTACGAATTATGTCATTAATTTCAAAATAATATATCAAAATTAAAAAATAAAGTTGGTGAAATTATTATAAAAGGAGTGTGGTCCAAGGGATATTTATATTAAATTGAATGAAATGAAATTTTTTCCTATATTGAAATTGGTGACGTGGATAATATTTGAAGAGACTATATTTTCATTATAAAATTTACCTTCAAGGAATCATAAAATAGATTATGAGTTGATTATATATTATATTTTCCTATTATAAAGATAAGTGGAGAAGGGAATTGAATACCCCTAAAAGATATAAGAAAAAATAATATAATATAAAGAAACATCATGTGTAAAATCTTGGATAAGTTGACTATTTAAATAATAGAAATGAGTAGTATCCATAACATATAACTTATTTATCCCTATAAGTTTCTAGTATCATCTTCCTTTTCATTTTTATGGTGCCTATATTATATTTTCGGGTGGACTATGAAATATATATAATTTGAGAAGTAATAACATAATAAAGTTGAAGATATAAAACAAAGATATTTTTTTTAATAAAAATTCCTTGGGATGAGGGGAATTTCTCATGGAAATGTCAATGTAATGTTACATGATATGTGTATAGAATCACCTAGAAATAAATAAATTATGAACGGTGATAAAAACACCATTATATGTACACTTATTTATATATGATATTTTCATGATTCTTGTCGGTAACTTTAGGAATCTTGTAGAAGTGGGAAAAAATTCATATTCCTAGAAGATTTTAAATGAGAGCAATACGTTTTTTTATTCTTGGTCTACATATTATAAATTTAATTTATACAAAATAAAATATCGATATCAATTTATAATAACTATCATGCGAAAATGTTTACAATATATTACACCAAGGATAAATAATTGGGTGATTTTAGGTTATTTTGAACCATATTAAGGCCTACATAGAATAACATTGTATTATTTTAAATATACTATAAAAAACCTAAAAAATTATTATATGTTTATAACAGAAGTTATGTTGTTATAAAGTAGAATTAAAATCTAATTAATAAATATTTTTTGTTCTATTAAATTCAACATATGAAATCTATTTGAAATAGAAACAACTCATGTATACTCAGTACAACGAATGAATACTTCAACATGAGAAAAAAATATTACTAGTTTACTAATTCAATCATAGTGAAAATCTAACATATACCACATATGAGAATGAGTCTATTTTTAATATTTCATGAGTTTCTAATAAACCTAATTTGTGAGGGTCTATCTAGAAAAGGGTTGGGAAAACATTTGTCTGAAATTAATATACATAACTATAGGAAATTGTGCATCTAGATAGAAAATGAATTCATGATATACCAAACACCAATATACCAGAGGAAACTGAAATATATGATGTTAAAAAAAGTATATTTAATACATTTGTTTATAAATAACTTAGAAAGTATTAATTAAAAAAACAAAAAAGAAACAGATATTTTTTTCCAAAGAAATAAATTAACAAATATTATTTTTATCATGTTTCTAAAATCATGTTTTTAATATATACATAATTATTACCATTTCAAACCATAGCTTCCTAGATAAAATTACTTTGTAGTATCCTAGAAAGAGGACCATGATGCCTTATGAATTCCTCACTATACTCAAAAGTCTTATGACTTATACAGAGGTTATAAACCATATATTGAAGAGAAAATTCCCCCTATATCATAACCATTGGTCATAATAAATATCAAAACATTATCCATAGTATATAATTGGAGTACATAAGATCAAAAAAATAACTATTCCATAACAAATTTATATTCAGTCAAATATTTATATATTCAATTGGTCACCCACTGGGATAATCACATGTAGAAAATAAAAAATTTAATAAATAAACAATTTTGTTATACTTTAATTCATGACCCTCACATGTATCCCATATATAAATCTCTATTTAGTAGCTCCATCACAATATATTAGATGTGAATTAGGGTTCCCATTTAGGGTATGAGAATTAAAAATTAGTTGGGTCTTACCATGTTCTTATAATATAAGGAATTATATACCTATATATAAATGGATATTTTCAGTAACTAAAATGTATATTATACAAGAATGCGTGTCTGGTCATTGTGTGTTTATCGAGACACCATAGCACCTAACCTAAACTTGTTCGACTAATACTGGAAGAAGTCACATCAGGACAAAAATCCCAACTCATGCCATAAAATGTAGTGAATGGTGTAATTCCATGTCTTAACCGCTACCCTATTACAGATGGTAGGGTCAATACAAAAACATAGCCCCATAATACTAAGCCTCAACCTCATCCCTCTTACTTGTAATACAATTCTGTGAACACTTCCAATACCAGTCCCCTCTCACTCTGAGTTATCCCTACTAAAACCATCTCACTCTGGGTGATCCCATAAATTCAATCATGTGACATATGATATAGGTCACTTCCCTCTCCAATGGTGGTTCTAACACAATTTCATGAATCATAACATGCCATATATTAATAATCCATCACTCATGGTGGTACTTACAAGCACACCCTCACTCGTGGAGAGGATAAGAATCATATAAAAAGTGGTTCCCAATGAGGGAAACAAGGAATCCTACCTCCCACCAAAGCCTTACCGGCCTACAAGTCAATACCCACTCACTCAGTGTAGTCCCTTCAAATATAAACACACTAAGAACTACCATTAAAATGGGTTTCCATAGTTCCACCCTTTACCAGCGCTAAAAAAAGCACTGATAAAGGGGGTGATTTTAACAGCCCTAAAAAATCACTATTAAAAGAGACACTTTATCTGCGCTTTTTTAACGCTGATAAGGTGGGGGGCTTTTTTAGTTCTTTTTCCAAGCACTGATAAAGTGTATATTTCAAAACCAAATCATAAAAAATAATATATTGATATATAAGTATATTTATATTGATATAAATACAATATATATATTTTAAAATTTGTTTTAGATCTGGGTAAATGGAAATCTAAAATTAATGTTTAAGATATTTAGTAAAAGAGGCTTATAAAAATATTTTAAAAAATATTTTTAATTAATAATTTTCTAATTATCATTGACTAATAATATTTTAATAACATTTCGAACACAAAAAAAAATAAAAAAAATTAATAAAATATAAAAAATAAGTTGAAAATGTAACTCAAAATTCAAATGGCCATAACATTTGATCTGGGAGTCCATTTGAGCTCTACAACATATCAATTCAAATCCTGTGACGAGCTCTACGCGCTAGCGACCCAAGGGAACCATCTGTCACATTTTTAGGCCAAAAAATTCCTAGAAGGCCTCCAAAATTTATTATTTAGTCTTGATATCCAATTGTTTTAACATTCAAATATAAATTCTGATCCGGATGACTTCTAGGCCTATACCACATATAATATCGAATATTCATTCATTTTCTTCAATTTTACTGGTTATGGAGTTGAAACTGAATTCTGGATGAGAAGTTATGGTCGTTTTAACATTGTATGGCCTTTCAGATACACATATATATGTATTTATTCATATATATGTGTGTGTTTGTGTGTCTGTGTGTGTTGTATATATGTATGTATGTATTTATTTATTTATTTACAAACACACATAAGAAAACATATTTTATAAATGTTTTTAAAACTAATCTTATAAATATATATTAATATAAAAATAAATATACGGATAAAAAATTAAAACTAAAAAAATATATCTAAATAGATATAAATATATATTATTATACATATATATATATATATAAATATATATAAATATAACTATATATATATTAATATGACTAAATATATATTTATTAATATAACTATATATATATTAATATATATATATATATATGTATTAATATATGGGTATTTATATTAATATAAATAAATATACATATATTAACATATATATATATATATTAATATATATATATATTAATATGAAGAAATATATATACAGATATATATATATATATATTTATATTTATATTTATATATTAATATACAGATATATATATATATATATTAATATAACTATATATATTTATATTAATATAAATATATATATGTAAATATATATATTAATATACAGATATATATATATATATGTTAATATATCTTAATTTATGAGTTAATATAACTATATATATATATAAATAGATATATTAATAAATGAAGAGAAAAGCAATATGGTGGAGTGATAAAGGCTTAGGCACGCAGGCCTCAGGTCTCGAGTTCGAATTCTGGGGGAGGAAGGTTGCGGGCGCAGGTGGGGGGAAGAACCTAGTGCTATTAAAGGGGGGGCTTTGTTAAAGGAGATGGGGCTGGGTAGAGCTGGCTGGGGCGTGCGTGGGCTACCATGGGGGTGGGGCGTTGTTAAAGGGGCGCTTCAAGCAGTGTGGCAGCCACCCAAAATTGAAAATGTATACATTTTAATTATTTTTTAATATTCTTTTACTTTTATCAGCGCTTTTTAACAATGCTCATAAAAGAGGTCCTTTATAAATGCTACAAAAACCTTTCATAAATGATTTTTTATCAGCATTTTTTAGCACTAATAAAAGACCCATTTATCAAAAAAAAATTAGCACTGATAAAAGACACCTTTTATCAAAAAAAAAAGTTAACACTGATAAAAGGGGCCTTTATCAGCGCTTTTCTGAGCACTGATAAAAGGAACCCCCCTTATCTTTCCCTCGATTAAAAACACTATTTTAGTGTTGTTAATGCCCTTTTATAGCACTAATAAAGGCTATATTTGTAGTAGTGAAGGGTGAATCCTAGAATTTCATCATGTCATTAACCACATCACACTATCCAATCCATTCTCTTATACCGGGTCTCATAGCCAGAACCTTGAACAATAACCTCTCACTCAATGTGGCCCCTTCCAATACCCTCCCACTCCAGGAAATCCCCACCATCAAATCACATTGCATTGCCAGTTAGCCACACATGCTCTTCTCCTAAAGAAATATCAATTACACAAGTACAACATTATGAATCAATCAATAATTCCATCATGCATATATGGGAATCCAATAGTTCCTCCAACCCCATTTAGTCTCCATTCACAAATTCCAACAACAAATAATTAGCAATGCTGAACCAATCGTCAAAATTCATTCTCTAACCCTGATGTAATGATGGAATATCTAATCCTCTACCAATTCCCACAACAACATCGCAATCCCAATCTATGTAGAACACATAAAACCTACACCATTAGGGCCTCTTGGATACTTGTTTCCAAAACCTCAAGATAGTTCCCACAACCAACACTTGTGTTCAAATTGAAATATTCATTAAGAGATCTCCCAAGGTCATCACATAGAGTAAAAATCCTAGTGACAATATTCCAAGTCCTAAAACATTCATCCAACACATAGATATTTCTGAGGCTCCACTACACCATCAATATTCTGTTCCCAACCAAGTATCATATTTATAACGATATCGCCTTTCAATAATGGTTCTTATCTTATCCTTCCAGTAATAATATCACTATGAGTTGTAACCTAGGATTGTCGCAACTCATTCCATTATTTATTCATTCCTTAAGCCTCTCAAAAAATTAATGGCTTCCTCACTCAATTGGAGACATAGTCTTTGAGAGATTCTATTCATTTCAAAATGAATCGAAAAAATTAATCGAACTATTTTAGGCTCAATACCACCATATATATATACCTAGAGAGGTCTCAGTCCATATTCATTTTATATAAATATTTATTATCTTGAATACACCCACAATAATGCATAAAATTACTTATAATTTTTATCATAGTTCTAACATTATGAACTGGGATTCACACATCAATGCCCCTATATAGTTTCTCACATGAAATCAAGTCTGGTTCCCTCAACCATGATCTATCCCAACTCATCCATCTAAAATATAGATTTTTCACTTATCAAATCCTGAAAATGTGATGTCTATTCAGGTACTGATTATGAGGTCCAAGTAGGGTGTGATTACAATAGATTAGGCCACCCAAAACATCTTCTAAAACAATAGACATTCAATAAAAGTGTATGTTTTTATGTAGAGAATAAACTGAATGAAATAATATAAAAAATTACATTTATTCAATGAATATTTCTTTAACAAAAAACCACACATGTTCCTGAGGACACCTGAACTCTTAGTAACTGTTTCAGACCGTGCCAGAGTCTAAACCATATCACATATTCAATTCAGAAATTAAACATAACACATGGGATTTCATTATGCATTAATGTCAATTCATTATCATGTCTCATTGGAACTATAGTCTAATGCTAATAGTTTGGGCTTTGATCACCATGCCTAGGGCCCTGTGGGGATTTCAAGTAGCAGTCGATGAACCACCACACATTTATCAAGAAATCACACAATTATACTTTTGAAGCAGAATTCTAAGTCCCACACTCATTTATCATACAAATGCACAAGTGGGATTTTGAAGTAGCAGTTTATTTCCCACACTCATTTATCATTGTGGTCTTCTGATACAATATAAAATTTTCCATAAATGATTATGAATTTATCACTATGGGATTTTTATATAGCAGACTATGTCCCACACATGTATATCAATTTATATCTTAATATCAGATATACCAACTGAATCATGTTCAATATACATTAACCCTATAATCACATTTCACATCATAATATTCTAGTTCAACGGTCAAAATAATTCATGATTCTATACTTTAATTATATTGAACCAATGTGAAATTCACCATTAGACCATGTAACCATTTAATCCATTAATTAATTCACCAATTAATTGATTTGTTTCTAATATCCCAATATCACATTAATTAATTAAACAATTAAGTAATCCAATTCAATCAATTTCACAATCACAACAATCTCCATTAATTAATTCATGTATTAATTAATCCTTTTTCAAATTCATAATATCCCATTAATTAAATCACCAAATAATTAATCAAATCCAAATTTAATAATCACACATCATATTAATTAATTCACCCATTAATTAATAAAAACCCATTATTCCATTAATTTATTAATCCATTAATTTATTCAATTCACGATTTAATTATCAACATGTCAATTAAAATCCAATAAAACATACACAAAATAGGAATCAAGACAATGAGAATTGAATTTACACCACCTACCTAAAGATAATTAACCAATTCTCACCAATTAAAATCCCCAATTGATGAGGGATGATCAGGAATACAACAGATAATGAGATCTTGCCCTGAAACCGAGATCCATGATCACACAAATTAAGATCCAAAAGACCTATATCTAGATATAATACCAACATGGGAAAACCATTCAAAAGATAGGATAAGAATGGGAAAGTGGGAGGAAAAAAAATGGGATTAGATTAACAAATCGGGAGAGGTGAAGATCTTAAATCCAGAATTTGATTCGTAAAGAACTAAGGTCATAGGGGATTAAAATCCATTAAAGAGACTCCAAAACAATATAATTCATTTAGTTCCATGTCGGGTGAATTTTGGCTTAATTCTGGGGGTACTAATTTATTCATTCTAATTTTCAGGTAAATTAAAACCATGCACAATTTTTATTGGTTAGGGGAACACAGTTTTCCCAACCCCGTGCCTAAACTGTATGCCTCTACTTAGGGGGAGGGGAGATAATGGTTACTCCTATGAGGTTCTATGGTTTTCTAAACTATATGTGACTGTTTAATTCCCTATCTATCTTGGGTTTCATGGTTTACAGGGGAATAGTTCATGGTTTGGGAAACTATGAACCAACCGTACACTACCCTAATCCCCTCCAAAAACATCAAATTTAAAAAAAAACACACCCATGATAAAACATAAACAAAATATACTCATAAAAATAAAAAACAATACTTGTAAACTAGCTCGAGGCATATCTAGAAAATTTCAGGATCTTACAATTGGGACAACCTAACACAATCATAGAGTTACCCCATTTTATTTCTCTTATCTATCATAATAAAAGTGCATTCCAAGCCCCATATTTCAACCTAGCCCCTATCTTAGGCCACCATATCTGTAAAAAAAATTATAAAAAATTATAATTAATTATACAATTTAAACAAAATAGTCATATTGCAAAAAACTCATCGAGAAAAACATTCATTCCAAAACCTTGTGAAATAACATAAAAACTACATTTGGAATACACCCGAAACTCATATCAGAAAAAATGAACATCAATTAGGATGATTCAACCATGTTATGGTGGAACCATCATCAAAACTTATTATAATGACAACAAATTAGTGAAAATGGAAGGATCTGATGATTATAAGGATAAGAAAAGAATCAAACCATAAATAATGATGAAAGTTATTATAAATAGAAATTTAACAATGAGTTTGGAAGGGTTAAGTGAAATCGAAAAGGTTTTCTACCTTCCCATATTTTGATATCGCAAAAATAAAGAAATTCAAATGGTTTTTTTTATTTAAAACTATCATTTTCTTAGTTTATAATAATTGGTAAATAGGCCCTTCATAGAGTAACACCCATGGCCCATGAGGTGACATATTTACCTTGGTATCCCTTCACAACATCTATCTATTTGGTTCTTCTAAGGAACCCAATCCTTATAAATGAAAAAAATACTTGGTCTACGACTTCACGTCATGGTCTCTGACCTCACAACAATTCACTCTATTTTCCGAGTATCTATAGTATATATGTCATCCATGAAACATGGAACTACCATCTAAGCCAACCCTCACAGTAAAACACACCTCATCACAATGAAATAAACCTTGAAGTAATGACCTGAACAATATTCTTCATGTAAAATTTCATAATGTTCATATGTAAGGGTTTTAAAATAATATGTATTAGTTACCATACCGTATATATAATGGTAATTATAATATTATGATGCATGTTTATGATGGTCGGATATAATATGGATTGGTCTTCATCATGAAACATTTCCCTCTCATCATGATGTGATCATTAAACCCAATATTTAAAACCCAATAATTATATGGAAAACCTAATTGTTAACCCATCTGTCTTTCATGTTGTGGTAATTGTTGGTTTTCGAGTGATATTTGATCACACATTACGATGGAATAACCCTCACCCATTAAGTAATTTTGAGCTATCGACAACATTATATGATCACATAGCCACCCCAAGCCTACTTTCATACTCACTCAATCAGATGAGACACCTCTCGAGCCTCCAATCACAACCAAACACACAAATTACAATTATTCAGATGGGTAATGATAGTTTTCATACATATATATTACATTTTATTATAACAATAGTCATCACATAACAATATGACCCATTCCAAAATAGTATTGGTTTAGTGTTTTTTTAAACATGGATACACAAAAAATTTATTCATGGAAGATCTAATTTATCTCCTACTTTATTCAATTCAAAAATCACCCCACTTAAATAGATCATACATAAACTCTTTTTTCTTATCTTAGTGAAAATAAAAAATAAAAAATAGGATATATGAAATTTCCAGTAAGTTTAAACAAGTGATGTTTCAATATTAATTTAAACATAAAATGATAATAAAGGGTATAAGAACATGAGATTAACCTTTTATGTCATACCAACTAATTATTAGATCATAAAAATGAATTATGAAATAAACCTCTATAGTTTATAAGATATGAATCATAAAGACATAAAAAATGTTTTCAGAAAACATAAAATTTCCATAATTTCATGTCATAAAATATTGTAAAAAAGTTTTCTTATAATCATAATAAATGAAATATTATGTCAAGGATTCCCACCATGAAATTAATAACATGTTAGGATCATGATAAAACCCATTTACCTTTTTTAGTACTGATGTAACCTTTTATGTACCCTTTTTCAGACATGGCATAATCTCCTTTACCCTTTGGCCATATTGGTATAACATTTTTTGTACCCCTTAAGCTCATTAAACATTAATTTTACACAATTACGAGGATGGATATATAATTCTAGGCCCACTGATCACATAATTCTAAATCTATTCATATGCATACCACAACATCATAAAAACAATGATCATAACATAATCCATTGAAAACAAAATGGTTTTTATCGATATTTAATATTCATAACAATAAAACATCTAGATATAGAATAAATATGGTTTAAGTTTATTGTATCCCTATAAAATAATAAGTAACATCAAATGATGCTATTATAAATTAAAAGTTCTTTTATAATATCAGTGGAATATTTCAGGAGGTCAATACTGTTTTATTTTATAAATCACATATTAAAATCTAAAAACGTCTCAAATATTGAAGGAAAATTATTCATTTAAAGGATCCATAGAAACATGAAAAATAATTTTTAAATATTTGATCAGTTATTGTGTTGGAAAATTTTTTTCATGTATTTTTTAGTCAAAAAAATATTCTATTTATATTTTCTGTAAAAAAATAAAAAGTACTGCATTTAGAAAATGAAATGAATATTAATCATAAAACATTTTTAAAAAAAATTAAAAAATTATTACAAATGAATTTAGGAATCATATAAGAATATAAAAAAATAAAACTTTTTTTCAAAACATGGATATTGAAGAAAAATGATTTTCAATGGAAGAGAGAAATTAACTAATCATTCCTTAAAAAATTATTTCTGACTATATAGAACTTAATGTGAAAAAAAATTAAAAGAAATTTTTTCATAAAGAAATTAAAAATGGAAAATTTAGTGAAATTGATTTATCAGGAAAATATTATATAATTCCTTTTAATTGAAATTCAATAATAAATAATCCCAATTAAAATGAGATATAAAATAAACCCCTAACTAAATTGGTAACATTTGAATAAAAAACTCAGGAAGGAGATAAAAAAATAAGGATATAGAAATCCTCATAATTTTATAGATAAAAATAATCAAATAAATTCATGTACCTTATATACACCACATAAAATAAATTATATTTAAATAAGTATTTTGTCTTACAAAAACAAAAAATGAGTTGAAAATTCCTTACCTCAATTTTGAATTTTTTTTGAAAACTCTTTAACCACATGTATAATTAATTTTAATTAAATTTGTAATAATTATGTAAAAAAATAATATATATAAATATATATCATATATGATCTACTTTTATCATTTCAATACCCATTTAAAAAAATTTCTATTTAAATATTCATACTGGGAGTTAATTGTTTTGTTTTTTCATGAAACTTTTAGTTTGGTTGTACAGGTCCTTGTATATTGATCATGGTTTAATTATATCCATAATATTAATTATGATGTAAATATTATATATATTAATTATATATATATATATATTTATCCATATAGGATAGTGATAGAATCATTAATTACATTGTTATTAGGGATGTTAGACCGTACGTATGTATAAACATTGTTTTTTACTTTTAAATAGATAGAAAAAAAGAAAGGTAAAAAATAATTTATTGTTAATGAATAATTATAATTTCATATATATCATATATATTCAATATGTCTATATATATTAACATACATGTAAATCAGAAATGAAAAAATTAATAACATCACTTTTTGGAGGTGGTATTTTACGCATACACATAAGAAACGTTATCGTTTTCCAAAGATAGAAACGTGAGAACATATAAATTATATCAAAAATAAATAATAATAATTAAATTAAAAATATAATATGTAAACATTAAACCCATCATAGTATTCATCCATGAATGAATGTGATGGAATGTTAATTGTGTCGTTATGTGGGTGTTGTAGCCCACACGTAATCATGAGTGATACTTTCACTTTACATTTGTTATAAAAGTAGGGATTCAATTTTAGTTACATGATAATAATAAATTTTCCTTTTTTAGTACACATAATACATTATTTTATGATTAATTCCACATATTTATATATTTTATAAGATTAAATAAATTAAAAGTGGGCATGTAAGAAGATTACCTCTTCTATGGAAGGCCTCTTTATATCCCTTCATTAGGACCCTTGGAATGATCTTTAAAAAGAAAAGAAACGTCTAATTTGTAGATAAAGAATTTTAAAATATAATTGGGAATGATTTTCTGAATCTAGAAGGCTCAATGGGTTTTAAATAAAAGAGAGAAGGGGTGTTGTTTTATAAGAGATGTAAAGGACACACATGGGATTATACAACATATTAAAATATAATTAAGTCATTATCAAGAAAAATGAATCCAAATGGACATAAATTTGAATAAAAATTGGATAATTTCTATATATAATAATATAATGACATATATATATATATACTAGTGTCTTTTTAATCCTTATCATTTTTTAACCCCTTCATTTGTTAATTTATCCTTAACTACATTAACAACTGTTTCCATCTTAAAATTTTATAATTTTACAAGTTAAAAATTAGCTCATAAATATATATATGGTCATATGGTTTTACCATTTATCATCCATATAGTCCAAATTAAATATAATTATGATTTTTAAATAATTTAATGAAAGATTATTTTACATAAAATTCATTAATTTATTTTTTTATAGTGTTAATTTAATTTAAATTTAAAGGCATGAAGATTATAATGTTACTAAAATATAAACTTATAAAATATCCATTATATTTTATATTCATATATAATGATTTTAGAGCACAATAAATCACCCAATAATATTTTTTTTAGAGTTTTAGAGAAATTACATGATTTTTCTACAGTTTGTACAAGCATTGTGTCAACATTGTGTAAGCATTTAATGTAATTATTTCATCACTAAAATTTTAAAATAAATTACTATGATAAAAAAATATTAATATTTAAAATTAAAAAAAATTAACAGATCGTATCCTCATCTTAGCCTAATGTAATTTTTTTTAGATATTAAAATTAAGAGATTGACATTTTTAAATCTTTAATGCATAAAATAATATAAATATTATTATAATGAAAAATGGACCCAAAATGACATATACTTAAATTTGGAATGTATATGGTCAAATGGATTCCATATAATGAATTATACTCAAGCGTTGGATTGATTTCGAGAACTCGTACCATGGTTTTAACCTTTTTTTAACCATTTTACCTCTATCGAGGGGATAAATATTTACCACAGCTACTATTCACAATTACAAAAAATAAAAAGGATCCATTTAATAAATTGAAACTACTAATTCCAAAATTTGGTATCCATTTTTTTGTATTGATCTCTAGAAGTTTCATAAATAAAATTTAACATAAATGTGTAAAACACAACAAAATATAGTTTAAATAAAAAATTTGTATTAAGCATAAAATTTAATTTATAAAAATCATGAATTTTACAGATTAAAATGGAATAAATTTAATTACTATAAAAATTAGATCATGTTCTCCATTAGTAATAAATAATAAATATAATGAGTCTTTTAAAAAACATTATTTAATAAAATGAAATTATGGTATTTGAAAAATCTATATTTTTCAAAATTCACAAAAAAAAAACAGTTATCTCTAAAAAATACAAAAATTTAACCTTATGTAATCTTTATTTGATTATTTAAAAAATAAATTTAATTTTGTAATTAAATTTTCTAACCGTATAAGAAATTAATTTAATTTTTTTGCATCAAAATCAATAAATATCATTTATGAAAAAAATATATTTTTTAAACATGCAAGGACTTTACTAAAAATTGAGTACTTATTTATAAATATATTTGATTTATCTAAAACCTATATATATATATATATATATATATTTCAAAAAAATTATTCATACTCAAAATTTCAATTTGATGAATAGATTATAAAGGTATACTATATTAAGGGTCATTTAGAATCGAGGTAGCATATTTAACAACCTATCAAAAAATTAAATTTATTTGAAGAAAAATTTATCATAAAATATTACAGTGTCATATTATAGCCCTCTTAAAAATAATTCCACCTTAAATATTTTTTCAAATTAATACAATAAAATTAGTATATCTCTTTTTAATCACGTCATTAGGTTCGTATGAATGTTCTTTAAAATTTTGATTTCTGCAAATTACTTTAACTAGGAGAATAGTCATTTTATATAAAACATTTTCACTATGATCAATGAATTTAAAGGGTAGTTTGTCAAAGGTAATAATATGATCAAATTGTAAAAACTCTGATTTTAGTATATATGAATGATCAAGTATATACTTCCTCAAAAGAGATCCATGGAACACATCATTAACTTGAGAGAGGTCCAGTGGAAGTGATAACCTTCCATCCCAACTCAGAAAAGAATATAAAAAGGAACAATATATTAGTGAGTTATATTTCTATTTTTTTATGAATTGCATAACCATTATCTATGGATAAATTCATAGTAATACCTTCTCACTAACATTAAATTATAAATTTCATCAATTATTGTAATTATAACTTTTCTATCAACTCTAAGATGACTTGATTAATAGTGAATGTCTCTAAATTTCAATTTTATTTCCTCGAATTTATCAAGTCACAATATCATTATTTATGAAACTTCATCCCATAATTTTGAATTTCAAAACTTATTTCCATATAGAGGTTTATAAAGTGGCATATTAATTCTCTTGTAAAAGCTATTATTGTAAGGAAACTCGACTGGGGGATGGTTTTGATCCCAACCAACATTGAAATCCATAAAATAGGATCTCAGCATATCCTATACGAATTTGAATGGTTTTCCCAAACTAACCATCTATTTTAGGATGATAAGAATTACTCAAACTTAACTCTATTTTGAGATATTTTTGTAGAATTTTCTATAACATTGAGTTAGAACTCAGGTCTTGATCATATACAATATAATGTGGTACACCATGAAACCTTAAGACGTGGTTAATTTATATTATTGAAATATAATAAATATTGAAATATTATATACTAGAAATAATGTGTGATAACATTTTAAGGTTATTGCTTACTGGCCAAGTGTTATTATAGACATTAGACATTTTAGTGAGTCTGGTAATAAAATCCATGGGGATGTTTTCCCATTTTTATTCTCATATGGGTAATAGTTTTAATATACCCGTATAATTAGATCTCACAACCTTGACATTCTTAAAAATTTATAATTGAGATGAATACTCTATAATATCTCAATTCATGTTATCCCACCAAAAACACGAATTTTAGTCTCTATACATCTTCATATTTCCAGTATGAATAAAAAAATGCTGAATTATGATGTTTATTTAATAGATCTTTATTTATGTTTGATATTAACATGAAAAATACACTATTTATAGAACTTATCATTCCATTATAATCAAGGTTGAACTCAAAAAATGGGATTATTTTATATCTTTACATGTTCCTTCTATATCTCTTTAATCATCACCTTGATGGATGGTTGAAAATTTAATTGATAGATTTAGTATTTATCCCACTCTAGAAATATTTCCATATATATTCTTCACAAACCCATCAATGTTGGATCCTTTTTTATATTCACCCTACACAAGTTAGTATGATCCTTTCAACTTAGAGCATATTCCACTATATTCGCTTTTCCAAGATGGTGTTATATTGAGAAATCACAATCCTTATTCAACTCCAACCATCATCTCTCGCACATATTTGACTCATTCTGAGTGAATAAATATATTAATCATTTTTTATTGATATATATGTCACACCTTTCTCTATAAAAATAGTTCCTCCATATCATTAATATAAAAATTACATTAGCCATATCCAAATCAGGAGTTGGATAATTTTTCTCAGGAAAATTTAATTACTGTGAGGCATAAGCTATAACAATATCATTATGCATAAGTTCACACCTCAATAAATTCATTGATGCATCACTATATATCACACACCCTTCTCCACTTCAGGTTAGTTTACGAATAGTTTCACTAACAATCCTTCTCTTTT
This sequence comes from Viscum album, assembly GCA_963277665.1. NCBI lineage: Eukaryota > Viridiplantae > Streptophyta > Magnoliopsida > Santalales > Viscaceae > Viscum > Viscum album. The sequence goes on along the minus strand of OY728153.1, from coordinate 211,296,000 downwards.
ATTTCATTAAATTTTCATCACATTCATCTGTCCAAAGGAACTTGAATCCCTTTCAATTTAAATTGGTTATTGTATTAGAAAACTGTGAGAATTTTTTCAAAAATCATAAAAAATATCCATCCATGACTTGAAAATTATTGATACTTATCATAGTGGTTAGTATAGTCTAACATTCATTAGCTTATGTCATTTATGGATCTACTGATATACCCTCACATGAAGTTATATCACCTAAAAATGAATCTTTTTGTATCCAAGATTCACACATTTTAAATTTTTAATATTGATTCCATTTAATAATGTTATTATTACAATATTTATGTGTTCATCATAATCAAACATACACTTAAAATAAATAGTAATATCATTTATAAGGACCCCCACAAACCAATCAATATAATATCAAAACACTATATTCATTAAATCCATGAAGATAGTGGGGCATTAGTATGTATAAACAGAATCACTACAAATTCATAATTTTCATTCCTTGCACAAAATATTATCTTACATATATCCTTTAACATGATCCTAAATTAATTATATTTATAATGAAGGACAATTTTAAAAAACATTGAGCATCGTACAATTGATCAAACAAGTCATAAATATAGAGATGAGGACACACACTCTTGGTTTTATTTTTATTAAGTTTCTAATAATCAATGTAGAGCCGAATTTATCCTTAATTCCTCTTAATAAAAAGTATAACTAAAAACCATGATGATTTAGTTATCTGAATTAATCCTTTATAAATATTATTCTATAGAGTTTCATTAATTTCAGAAATCTAATGAAGGCCATTCTATATGGATACTTTGAAATAGGTGTAGGAATATATATAATTTCTATTCAAAATTAATATTCAAAAATTTTAGGAAGACTAGGTATGTCTTCTAGAAATACCTTAACAAACTCCCACATAATAGGAATATCTTTGTTATTGAGTTTCTCTCTAACCATCTAAGATAAACACCCCCTTTGAATCAGAATCAAGACCCATAAAATGGTAAAAATTAATAATGGAGGCTTACATTTATTGTCTCACTAATATATGTTCATTGGTTGTTTCAGGATATCAAATATGACTTCCCTTCTAAATGATATGGTATTTTTATAAATATAGTCATTCCATAAAAAAGTATCATCAAATTCCACATTTATATGACTTTCATAAGGTACATTCTTATGAAAATTAAAATTGAATATTCACTTAATATATGAGTTATCCTTTATAATATGAAGTTGTCATGGATAATTCTTAGGTTATCCATATTTGAAAAGAAGAACTTTAAATGAATACATATAATTAAATTTATTTTCCTCTATCGAACTCCCAATTTTTCCTTGACAATTATTTTATCCATTCCCTTCTTTTAAGAAAATAAAAAATATTCCTTTTAGATAATCAAAAATGGTGTATCTTTCAACCTATTTGACATGAAAGAAACTGATCCTTATTTCCTCTGTGGCATATTCCACAGAAGGCCGTATAAAACTTCATTATTCAACTATTTGGTGTGTCCAAGAGTTGGTAAAGTTTTGTGTTATTAGTCATATATCATGATAAATGATTATGAATAATCAAAATATATTTCACTCAAGTTATAATCCCATTTTTTTTCTCATGATCACTACATTTTCCAAAAAAAATAGAATTAACTTTATCTATTTGGGATACATCAACCGACCAAACAAAAAAACATAATTAGAGTAATGATATCCATAAAATGAAAACACATAACCCTAAAAATAATTTATATGATGTATAAATCATGGAACATTGTTTTCAATGTATGAAACATTAGGTTTAACTAAGGTTATACATGATAATCATCTAATCAAATATGTAAATATGGTTCTTTATGAAAATGTAAATTAACACTATAATATCACCAACGAGTGTAAAAAACATGTGTTTTATAAGGGAACATTCAACATGCACTAGGGTGACAACCATGATATACACGACCAACTCTTTTTGGGGTTATTACACCTAGATGCATTGATTCTAAAACTGTGTCTACTTGTAGAATCTAGGTAGGGATGTTTTTCTAGGAAAACCAAACTCCATTAATTAACATAACCTAGTACTTTATCATATTCATAGGATTATCTAATGTTTTATCACTAAATTTTTCTCATCATAGTTTTCCTTGGTATCTAAAATATTTTTCGATACCAACTAAAATTACCCATACATTTCATACGTAAATATTACTTATTATTAGATTAATATTCCTTACATAACATTAAAATCTATACCAAAACCATATAGATTTTAGTTTTGTTTGAAACATAGATATATAAAAAACAAATTCATAAGATATTTACATCATATCCCACTTATTTCTTCTCAACTATCACCCTTCTTAAACATATCATAGTCAAACCATTTCCCTATATATTGGGGAATGGAAAGTAAAAAAAAGGTGACCTCAGATGATCAGTAAGAGTAAAAAGGATGGTACCAATGATCATTAAAACATAACCTGAGAATAAATGGTTTGAGAATATGTGATTAATTGTTGAAAGTTCTATTAACATCTCAACTTTTATTTGAGGTGCATAAAAATTTAATTTTGGTTTGATTTCGTAATTTTTTCGTAATGGAAATGAAAAATGAGGTTATGGAAAAAATGAGGGTTTATAGGGATCATTGGAAGCTTTAATCCTTTACATTTGGAAGATAATGTTGGCCATAAGGACAATAGAAACCATTAACCCCAATCATCATGGTTAAGAAAACCCATGAAAGGTGATCCTATGCACTATCAGGGGATCATATGGTATAATAAAACAATGCAAATAGGTCACATGACTATGCAGGTCTAAGGTAGAGGGTGCACATGGGATGTGAGTAGTTTTTCTAATCATGTGGTTCTATCCATGTGAGGGATTCCTTGTGGGAATTATCCTTATTGGATATCGCCACCCCTTGATGTGTTCCCATGGAATTTCTTTGACAATATAAATGCTTATGTGACCCAACCATATTATATATGGTTTAGGAGTGACTCTTAAAAGTGATAATAATGATGAAAAAGGTGTAAAGTGGGTGGTATGAACATGTCATGTTCATTAGAATAGACATTGGTTATGCCTTTATTTTAGTCAAATTTTGATAAATTGTAATTCAAATTTGACTGCTTGTACTTTTGAAACACGAGAATGGGGTCTTATATACTTATGATTCTCATGAATGGTACCTCATATACTTTTCATACATAGTCATCAAATCCCTTATACTTTTGATACTCGAAAATGGAATCCCCTATACTTGTGATACATGGGCATTGTGTCTTCTATACATGTGATACATGGGCATGGTGTCTCTTATACATGTGACATATAGGCATGGAACCCCTCTACTTATGATAATCTGAAATGGAGTCCCTTATAATTGTGATATGTCACACCTGATTTTTTCAAAAGACTTTATTCATATTATTTAACTTCATGTCGGGTGTTTTTTCCAGAGTTCAAGGGAGTCTCGGTCCAAATTTTTGATGTTTGGAGAAGTTTGTGGATTCTAGGTTGGTGAAAGAACACAGTGCGTCTTGTGGAAGTCGTGCAGACAATTTGATTACCCATGCAGTCACTACTGAAGTGAGCAGGGGCCACCGCTTGACCCGCGCATGGTCAGCTGAACCGTGAGTTGAGACCGTGCAACCGCTCACCCAAAAGGTTAATTAAATTAGTTGGTTAGGAAATGATTTAACAAACCCATTAAACGTGACAATGCGGATAAATATATTTATATATATATGTATATATTATCAGTGAATGCATTATAAATATTTTTTATTATTTTTATTTTTATTAAATATTGATTATAATTATTAGTATAAATAATGTCTCAAAATAAATTGTTAAGGTTATTAAAGATTTACCATTACCATTATTATTGTTATCAAAGTCTTATTCTTATTATTAATATATTATTATTATTAATATTATTATTTTTGTTGTTTTTATTAATTTGTTTTATTTTAATTTTATTTTATTTTTTTATTTTTTGTCGTTTTTGTAGGGTTTACGCACGTCCCATACAGGTACCGTGCCCCTCTTTTACCTCTTTCCCCTCTTCGCGAAGACCTAACCCCCCCTACTGCACAACATCTCCACCGCCTGGCGATATCCCTCCCATTTACTTCATCCAGAAACCACCATGCCACCCTATGGCTGCTTCCCAGCCTCCCCTATGCCTGTCAACCATGCACTGCACCACTGTCGTCCACCTCATTCCAACACCCTCTTCCAGCGCTAGGATCTCACCGGCTCACCCCATCATCTTCCCCATTTTGGCAGAACAAACCCCCCCCCCCCCCCCCCCATCACCCTTGCCGGTCGACCAGTCACCATCATTAGCCACCACAACCTCCGGAATCACCTACATGAGGCTGGTGTGGCATCGCCGGCGCCACCCCCCTTCGACTGATCCTTCCCCGGTCACACATCCCTCGCCGACCTCCTGCTTCTAGTAGCGAAACCCACCTCGACCTCCTTGTTTGGATACCTTTTACCTCTCGGGAATCCCTCTCCTTGCTCCCTCTCTTGGTGACGCCGGCTTCTCGGCCGATTGGTCTCTGTCTGGCGACCACTACCTCACTGTACCCTTGCACCCCCGAAATCAGCACAACCCTTTTTCCTTCCGTCCAGCCGCCCTGCGTGTCGTCCTTTCCCTTCCGATGTGACCTGCTTCCAGCGTCCCACCTATGGACATGACCAGCGACCACTAGCACGAGACCTCTGAGAAGTTCTGTCCTCTTATACTTTGAGTTTTTTGGCATTCGGTGGGTTTGAGGTTCATTTTACTATTATATTTTGACTTGATTTAGTTCAAATTATTGTTTTGGGTACAATTTTATTTCCTCGTGGTGTGTTTTATGTGCGATTAGAGATTAGCAACACGTTTTGGGAGTTATTGACACATGATGTAAGTTCTGTTGATAAACAAATCATTGGGTGAATTGATTGTTTTTGTGATTAATATACTATGCTTATAAGTTTATCAATATGTTCTTTAGTCTCATTTTTTGTGGTCTGAATGGTGTTTTTAGAATGGTTGGTGTATTTTCTGGTAAGAAATGATTATTTTTTTATAATTAACTTTGTTTAAATTTAATATTTTGTAGCCTTCTCATATAAATTAATGTTCGTTTTGATGAAATCTAGTTCTGTGCTATTTAATAGTTTTTATTAAATTATGCATTTGTCATTTTAACTATGCAAGTTTTGGACGTTCTGATATAGTGTGTTACGAGCACATGTTTAATTATAAAAAGTGGTTTTGAAAGGGTTTTGGGTGTGTAATGTTGTGGTTACACATTGGATTTTGTTTCATAAATCTTAAGGTGAATAAGTAATAATGCAGGCGATGTGAACTATATTTTGAAAACAATATGAGCTAGTTATTTTTGCGTTTTTTGTTCATTTAGGTCGTTTTAAGTTCATATTTGTGTAATTTTATTTATTGTGTGTTTGTTGCAGCACGTTTTCAAGGTATCCCCGTGATATTGCGGTCATCAGCTTCTGCTTTCTTGTACGCCTGTGCGAGTAATGTCGCACCATTGTGTTTGTACAGCGAGACGAGGTAGGTCCCCCACTCCACTCACCATAAAATTTAGAATTTATTAATTACTTGATATTTTATTATTTTTAATAAATAGGAAATAATATAACATAATTAATATTTTTATTGGTTATTTGGTGTAAAAAGAGGCGTTTATTTTATACACAACACTTGAAACATTTTCTAGATGTGCGGACACCCAGTAGTGAAAGAATGCATGTTTGGACTTTAAACATAATACACAGAATTTTAAATGTAGTTCTGGTTTATTGATAAATGATTTATTTTGAAGCGGGAACAAGTGTTTTGGTTCACTTGAGAAATGATAATTTTCCTTCAAATTTGTGGATGCCCATTTTTCACTTTAATAAAATAAATTTTTTTGGAAAACTCTATTTGGGGTGACTTATATGTGATATTTAGTGTACGTTTACTACATGATTTGTGTGTGATGTTTTTAATGCTTTATTGACATTGATTGACTCACCCCTTTTCCTATTTAGTATACGTGTTGACATGGGAACTTGGCATAGTAAGTGAATCTTATGAAAACGATTGATGCACTAGTTTAGATTACATAGTGACTAGTGGCCCCAAGTACATATGAAACTCTGCTAGGGGATTGGTCCCCTCGGTTAGGACATGTAGGGAAACACTAGGAGTTATGGTGTTTTGACCTCATCGAGAGTAGGCATACCTTCATGATGAGTCACATGTATAGTATGTTCTGGATTTTTCACGAGCTCCAAGTTTCTACATGTGTTTCCTTCAGTGTTTGTTTGTACATGGTGGAAGAGTGAGAGGTCTAGTTCAGTTTTTTGCCCCTGTGTGCCACAATTTTTTCCATTTCCCTTGGTGTGTTGCATGTTATGTGTGGTTTTACATTAGGATAATAACGGAAGTTTGGATTCCTAAATTGTTCATTAAAATATTTTAAAATGAAATGCACCTATTCATTTCAAACATTAAACTTATTTTTAAATTAAAAAGGTCAATAGACTGTTATTTATTTTAAAAATGAAGGTTCGTGTGTTGAAACCCATATTTTCTATAATTTAGTTCAAACCTGATCTTGGTAAATTCATTATTTAATGATAGTGCATTGGGAATAGTTTTTTGGGAATGCCTACTGAGTTTTAATACTCATGCCTATGGTTATTTTTTTTTATTGTTTGTGTAGGCTATAGCTTGAGTGCGCTCGCCTTGGGCGATGGTTGATCATTGAGTCGGAGAGTGACCCTCGAGGTCATAAGGAGTTAGTTTGGACGTTGAGTTTGGTTATTTTTATTTTCTTTTGTTCCTGTTTAGTCACTTTACTTGGTTTATTTATTCTATGCCACATTGTATTATTTATGATACTTTATTTATTTATATTGGGAAAATTCGTTCCCACAACCTCTGTTGATGCCCTGGCGCTTGTCGCCAGCCCGGGAGGATCGGGAACGCCTCTCAGGTCATGTCGCGGACCAGCTAGGGTGACCGGTTCAGGGTCGACCCAGGTTGGTTCGTGACAAAATGGTATCAGAGGTGGTACCCAACCTTATGTTTGGTTCCCTACCTGGGTTGAGATGTAGGGCCCACAACGGGGAAGTTATGCTCTCAAGGGGGGGGGATTGTAACACCCCAAAATGATAAAGGGGTAAATTGATTAATGATAAGACTCATGTCAAAAAGGTTCACTTTCCTTTCCAGGAGCCTATGTGATTATAACTCCACAGTTAAGCGTGCCTGGCCTAGAGTACAGATCAGGATGGGAGACCTTCTGGGAAGTTTCCCAGGGTGTTTTTGAGTGAGGAAAAAGCACACTATAAAGGACATGTATTGGCATGTGGAGACTATCATTAGTCAGATGACCCATTTAGGCTTGTGGGTGGATCCTGTAGTGCACCCAACGTTTTTGTGGGGGAAACTGGTGGTACCTGGTAGCCCAGGACCCAACGGCCATGTTAAGGCGGGGTGTCTGTGCTGTCACCGAGACCCGGTTGTCACATTTGGTATCAGAGGAGGTCGGCTCTTGAGAATACCTTGTTTTTCATAGCAACCATCGTTATTTGGGGTCGTCATGGTAAAATGAGTAGAATTGTCAGGACACGGGGCGTACGGACGAGATGGACATCATGAACCCTTGCTCGTTCCGAACATCAGGTTACCATGGGATGTCTGAGTTTCTCGATGTCCTTTGATTCTTACAGCTTTCTTGGTATTGGGAAATGAAATGTGAGTCGAGCAAGTGACCTCGGTGAGATCACACAGTCTGGAATGCCATGTGGAGGGGGGACATTACCCCAGAATCCTCTCAGTGACAATGGTTTCACTGGCGTATAGCCACCAACCATATGTCCGAGTCACCCATCGACACTAGTTTCCACTAGTGAATCGTTTGAGTTTTCCTTCATTCTGAAAATTGTTTTGTAAAGTTTTATTTTGAAAATAGTGAAAAGTTGAAATTGAAATGGAAATGGATATGTTTTTATTATGTTCTTTATTTCCTTTTCCCTTAGTCTTCACCCCCACGATGGTTTTATGGATGCCCAAGGTGTAGCTATGGGTAGTGGGCCCCTAGAAATTCCTCCAATTGACCAGCCTATAAACTATGCTCTGGAATTCTGGAAGTTGAATCCTCCACTCTTCTGTGGTCAAGCAGATCTTCTTGAGGCGGAGGAGTGGCTGCAAAAGATTTAGAGAAAGTTCAGTTTCATTGGGCTACCTAAGTTGTTAAAGGTGAAATTGGCTACCTTTATGATTGAAGGCCCAACTTGGAAACGGTGGAATTATGTGTCTCGTAATAAGCCTCGGGAAGATCTAACATGGGAGGTTTTGAAGTTGTCATTCATCAATCAATAATTCTCTGAGTTGACTAAGCTCAGGAAGAGGATGGAGGTGTGTTGTCTTCAGCAGGGCGTTGAATCGGTACTGGAATTCTATCAACGTTTCATAGACCTAGTTCCGTATGATCAGTGGTTTTTTGCGAATGATCCTGGGAATGCTCGACAATTTGAGTCTAGACTCTAACCGAGCTGCGATCTAAAGTGGAAGAGCTCAACCTAACCACTTTCTCAGATGTTGTGGGGAATGACTTTTTGGCTAAAGCTGGGTTAGTAGGAGGACTCGAGGTGGTGAATCCTCCAGCTTTGGGAAGTCATGTAGAGGATGGTGATAAGAAGAATGAGAAGCAACTGGATGCTGGTGGTGCTGGTAGATGAATTAAGAGGCCTCCAGACCTTCGATCTTCTTCTCCACAGTGTAATGCTGTAATCTATCACCAGTGTGGTAGGCAGGTTCACAAGAGGTCGACATTTCCGAGTGCTCCGAGACCTTTCCACACCTATGGACATTGGAGTGACTTGCAATGATTCTCCTATGGATTTTCGAAGAAGCGCACTGAAGCTAGACTTGGCTCATCGAAGGTCACCTCAGCCTGTCAGCAGGAGTAGGGAGATGTTTGGGGACCAGTTTGAGGTTTTCTCATTGTAGTGTTTCTTGGGTGTAGTAATTGTATTTTTTTATCATTTTTTGGTTTTTCTTTTATTTCATTTATAAAAATGGTTCTGGTTGGAAATATTTGAAACTTTTATTTTATTATAAGTGTGTTTGGTGAAATTCAAGTTTATATATTATGTTTGGGGATTTTGGATGCCTGACTGTGAGGCAAGAGATGCTTCAATCATCGGTCCTCCAACCATAGTTCTCAAAGTGAAGCTGGTGCATAGTCAGCAGAACCCCAGTGGCAAAGAAGGGCCTTGGTTTAATCTCAGTCCTTAGTGTGATTTGGGTTATGTTCTTATGAGGGTGAAATGTTGTTTATATGATGGTGGTGGTAGTTTTGATTTTTTATCAGTTACTACCATTCCTTCCTCCCCCCCTGTGGGGGGGTTTTTGGTCCATGCGGAAAGTTTTCAAGTTTAGTTAATCTTGTCAGTCCTTAGGGTTGGGAGACCCATAATGGTTCTCACAAAGTAACACCTGATGTAATTTAGAGTTATCCCAATCCTTATGGTGGTAAGTGATCTCCTGTAAAACCACCTAATCCTAAGTTCGTCCTCCTGAGTAAACATTGAGATTGGAGTACACCCAGCGGTTTCATTGGACATATATTATAGGAATTAGTGTCGGAGGTAGTATAAGTTCGTTCTTTCATTAGTTGAAATAGATGGTTTGGGTTCTGCTTGAAGACGATCAAGGTGTTTCTATTTTAAAGGATGAGTTGTGTTTCATGGGTTTTTTAGTTTCTGTTTTGATTGATCAACTGAAGGCGCTTAAACTTATGGGGGTGAGTGACACTTTGGGCGTTTTATCTATGGGTATAGATCTCATCATGGCTTTCCGGGGGTGGAAAGTGTTATGGTGGGGAGATTTATCACACCCAACTTTTTCAAAAGATTTGATTACTTTTATTTAACATGGTTTTGGGTGTTTTTTTCTAATGATCTAGTGAGTCAAAATCCAAAATTTTGAATTTTGGAGAAGTTTTTGGGTTCTAGGCTGGTGCACGAACATTGTGCGTCTTAGTGTAAGTCATGCAGATAGTTTGATTACCCATGCAGTCACTGCTGAACTGAGCAGGGTCCACACATGACCAGCACATGGTCAGCTGATCCGTGAGGGGCGACCGCGCAACCACTCACCCATAAGGTTAATTAAATTAGTTGGTCATGCGACGATGTAACCAAACCATTAAACGTGAAAATGTGGATAAATATATTTATATATATGTATATATTATCATTGAATCCGTTATAAATTTTTATTGTTATTATTATTTTTATAAAAGTTCGATTAAAATTATTAGTATAAGTAATTTCTTAAAATAAATTGTTTTGGTTTTTAAATATTTACCATTACCATTGTTATTGTTATCAATGTTTTATTATTATTATTAATATTTTATTATTCTTATTCTTATTTTCATTTTTATATTTTTTATTAAATTGTTTTTTTTAGCTTTATTTTTTTTATCTTTATTATTTGTTGTTGTTTATTTAGGGTTTACCCATGTCCCATAAAGGCGGCACCCCCCTCTTTTGTCTCTTTCTCCTCGTAGCGAAGACCTCACCCCCCCCCCAACCATGCAACATCTCCACCCCCTAGCGACCTCCGTCCCGTTTCCATCAGCCGACAACCACCTTGCCACCCTCCGGCCGCTTCTCGGCCTCCCCTCCGCCTGCCAACCCCGCACTGCACCACTGTCTTCCACATCGTTCCAGCACCGTCTTCCAGTTCTAGGCCCTCGCCGGTGCACCCCATCTTCTTCCCCATTTCGGTGCAACAACCCCCCCCCCCCCCCACCTTCACCCTTTCCAGTCGACCCGCCGCCACCACCAGCCGCCGCATCCTCCGGCATCGCCTACTCTAGGCCAGCGTGGAATCATCGGCACCTCCCCACCATCGGCCGACCCTTCCCCAGTCATGAAGCCCTCACCGTCCTCCTGCTTCCAGTAGAGACCCCCCCTGAACTCCTTGTTTGGAGACCTTTTACCTCCCAAGTAGCCCTCTCCTTTCTCCCTCTCCTGGTCGCGATGGCTTCCCAGCTGATTGGTCTCTATCTGGTGACCATAGCCTTGTTGCACCCTTGCTCCCCCGAAATTGGCACAACCCATTTTCCTCACAGCCAGCCGCCATATGTGTTGTCCTCTCCCTTCTGAAGCGACCTGCTTCCAGCATCCCTCCTCTGGACATGACCAGTGACCAACATCGCGAGACCTTCGAGAAGATCTCTTGTCTTATCCTTTGAGATTTTCGGCTTTTGGCGGGTATGAGGTTCTTTTTAGTGTTCTATTTTAATTTTTTTTATTTCAAATTCTTGTTTTAGGGTACAATTTGATTTCCTCATGGTGCGTTTTTGGTGCGATTGGAGTTTGGCAGTATGTTTTGTGAGTTATCGACACCTGATGTATGTTCTATAGATAAAAAACTCTTTGGGTGAATTTTTTGTTTGTGTGATTAATCTACTATGCTTATAAGTTTATCAGTGTGTTCTTTAGTCTCATTTTTGTGGTGCGAATGGTATTTTTAGAATGATTGGTGTATTTTCCGAATAGAAATGTTTTTTTTAAATGAACTTTGTTTACGTTTAATATTTTGTAGCCTTCTCATAGAAATTAAGGTGCGTTTTGGTGGAATATATTGGTGTGATGTTTAATAGTTTTTATTAAATTATGCAGTTGTCATTTTAACTATGCAAGTGTTGCACATTCGGATGCAGTGTTTTACGAGTGCAAATTTAATTATAAAAAGTGATTTCGAAAGGGTTTTGGGTGTGTTAAGTTGTGGTTACTCTTTGGATTTTGTTTCATAAATCTTAATGTGATTTAGTAATAATGCTTGCGATGTGAACTATATTTTGAAAACATGATGAGCTAGTTTTTTTGCGTTGTTTTTTCATTTAGGTCGTTTTAACCCTTATTTGTGTAATTTTAGTTATTGTGTATTTGTTGCAGTGTGTTTTCAAGGTAACCCCATGGTATTTCTGTCATCGGCTTGCGCTTGCTTGTATGCCAGCGTGAGCCATGTCATGCCATTATGTTTGGGTAGCGAGCCGAGGTAGGTCCCCCACTGCACTCAGCTTTATATTTACGAATTTATTAATTGCTTGATATTTTATTAATTTTAATAAATTGGGAATAATATAAGATAATTAATTTTTAATTGGTTATTTGCTGTAAAAAGAGCCGTTTATTTTATACATGACACTTGAAACATTTTCTTGACGTGTGGACACCAAGTAGTGAAAGAATGCCCATTTAGACTTTAAACATAATTCCTATAATTTTAAAATTAGTTCTGTTTTATTGATAAATGATTTATTTGGATGCGTGAGAAAGTGTTTTGGTTCACTTGAGAAATGGGAATTTTCCTTAAAATTGGTGGATGCCTGTTTGGCACTTTAATAAAATAAATTATTTTGGAAAACTCTATTTGGGGTTACTCAGACGTGATATTTGGTGTACGTTGACTGCATGATTTGTGTGTGATGTTTGTACTACTTGATTGACTTTCATTGACTCACCCCTTTTCGTATTTATTATATGTGTTGACATGGGAACCCGGCATAGTAAGTGAATCTTCTGAGAATGATTGTTTCACTTGTTTAGATTACGCAATGGCTAGTGGCCCCTAGTACAGATGACACTCTACTTGGATATTGGGTCCCTCGGTTAGTCCATGTAGGGAAACATCAGGCATTAGGGCGTTATGGAGTCTTCGATACTAGGCATGCCTTTAGGATGAGTCACATGTATAGTATGTTTTGGATTGTTCACAGGCTCCTAGGTTTGACCCATGTTTCCTTTAGTGTTTTTTTATACGTGGCGGAGGAGTGTGAGGTCTAGTTTGGTTGTTGGCCCCTATGTTCCACTTTTTTTCTATTTCCCTTGGTGTGTTGCATGTTATGTGTTGTTTTCCTTTAGGCTAATAACGGAAGGTTGGATTTCTAAATTGTTTGTAAAAATATTTTAAAATGAAATGCACCTATTCCTTTCAAACATTAAACTTCTTTTTAAATTAAAAAGGGAAATGGACTATTATTTATTTTATAAATGAAGTTGTGTGTGTGGAAACCCATATTTCCTATAATTTATTTCAAACCTGAAATTGGTAAATTCTTTATTTCAATGTTGTGCATTGGGAATAGTTTTTTTGGAACTCCTACTGAGTTTTAATACTCACGCCTATAGTTATTTTCTAGTTTTAGTGTTTTTGCAGGCTACAGCTTCAGGGCGCTCGCCTTGGGCGACACTTGATCGTTATGTTGGAGAGTGACCCGTGGGGTCACACGGAGTTAGTTCGGACATCGAGTTTGGTTAGTTTTATTTTATTTTGTTCATGTTTAGTCACTTTACATGGTTTATTTATTCTAATCTACTTTGTATTATTTCTAGTATTTTATTTATTTATATTGGGAGAAATCCTTCCCACAACCTTTTTTGATGCCCTAGCACTTGTCAGTAGCCCAAGAGGATCGGGAATGCCTCTTGGGTCAGGTCGCGGACCAGCTCAGGTGACCGGTTCAGGGTTGACCCGAGTTGGTTCGTGACATGATACATGGGAATGGAATCCATTATACTAGTGATACTCAGGAATGGAATCCCTTACACCTGTGATACTTGGTCATTATGACCCTTAAGATCTATGGATCTTGGTAATTGGTTCCATAGTGCCATCTGAGACTCTAGTGACTACACATAGTCTCTTGAGTTATGCCTCTCATCTAGGATAGCATAACACATGTATACATATGGATATAATCATCACTATGTATATAGATAATATATATAAATTTTTTCATATTCAATTAAATTTATATCTTTATGCTGAAAAAATTTTTATATGTTTTCTTAGCAGAGACCAAAGTAGGTAGTTTCATCCTAGTATCGCTTAGGAATAAGATCCAACCCTTTTCAATTTTTATTATTTTTCGCTTTATTATATCTGTAAAATATTAATATTTTATGAACCAACTGCATACTTATTCAAAAAGATTGTGGTAGCCTAAAAAGTATATCTCACAACCTGTTTGGCCTTCGGATTGGGGCATGGAAAGAGTTTATATATGTCAGTAGTGATAAGGTAAAGCACCTAGTTGTCGATGGTTGATTTGATTGTAGCATGGGAGTGGGGGATCACTTGACTAATATATGGCACAAGATGCATTATAGAGATAGTACTTTTGTATTTTTTGTTCATTCCATATACATAAATATATTTCTTCATACTTCCATGTCTGTATGTTACTTCTTGATTAGATACATGACATCACATCATTCTGTATACAGTACTGAGTATTTCTATTAATGAATGTTTATATTTTATGGATAATATAACTTCCTATATTATTTTATATTATTATTCTACTATTTATTAATTTATTAAAATACTTTTATACTTTTATTATGATGGTATAGTCTCCCCATTATACCACCTTTACCCTCTTTGCCAGTTGGTACCGTCTATAATAATAGAAATTTAAGCTATAGCCATGGATCTATAGCCATAGTTTTATAGATCCCTGGCTATAGAAACTTTATATCCATGGTTTAATTGACACACCATAGAAATTATTTATTCCCCTAATCATCGAGATCCACCTACCCCGATATGTGACTCTGTCAACCTCTTCATGCTCTCCTCCTCCCTCGATCTCTTCGCGACCTCCTCCCCAACGAACGTCGCCACTCCCCCCAAAATTTGTGACCCTCTTCCTCCATCTACCTCTCTGCGCCCTCCTCCTCCCTCAACCTCTTTGTTCCCTCCTTCCTGGCGAACGATGTTGCTACTCCCTTGATCCACGACCTTGCGAACCCTCGACCTCTCTCACGACGACATGACTCATCTCCCACCTGGAAACCATTCTCCCTCGTCACCAATTGATTGATTCTCCCTCAACAAATACTCCCCAGATTCTCTATTCCATCCCACTCCATTCATTATCCAATAATTCATTTTTTATTTGTGGTAGGATTACTCCCCTACCCACCTTCTTCCTTTTCCATTAATCTTTTTTTATTATTTGGTTTTCTCAGTCAGGGTTTCAAGTAACTGATTCCACCGAGCATGGTTAAATCATCCCACTTCAAGGATAATTGGGTTTTAGCTTCTATCGGAGGTCCTCGAAGGTTATTATTATACTCTAGTTCATAATTCATCTTGAGGATAAATTATTGGTTGACTTATTTAGAGTTATGGATGAATTTATAATAAAATTAACATTGATTAAATTATGTAAATTTGGGATTTTTTGTGGATTAAGTATAGATTCATTTATGATTTATTTGAATCCTATTGTTTGTGGGTTTGGTGTCATGATTCAACCCAATGATTTTTGAATGATTCATTTAGATTTGGTTTTTTGGGTTTTAAAGTTAAATTTGTTAATTTAATTGTGTTTATGGATGATCTTATGATAAAAATTATTGATCTTAGATTTACGTAGATGGATATGATTTTACTATGTATCTTGTTCTTTTAAAAATTTTAATTTAATTTTATATCATTATAATTAATTATGTTTATGTTCCATGTCTTGTTATTTATTCCCAATAAATTTATATGGGCTCATGTACTCCAAATATTCAACATGGAATTCATTTATTTTTAAATAGTTTTATGGTCGTGCCTTGGAATAATGCATTTTAGTGTTTATATTAATGAATCATTGGCGGTGTGAGTGTATTTAAAATAGAAATATTTTCCCTTTTTATAGAATGATTTTAAAAAATTATATAATTTATATGGTATTTTAATATAAATGTAATGATTTCATGAATGGGTTTTAATGCTATATTTCAATATTGTACAAGGAAATCAAATTAAAATTTGATGGGATTTTTTCCAAGGGAATAACATAAGTAAGATGACATGTGAATACTTTTCCAAATTTTATGAAAAAGTGTATTTGGGTCTATTTTTTAAGTAAATATGAATGTGAATGGTTTAAAATTTTTTATGGACTATTTGTATTGCAGGAGAAGTTACCTATTCTTTAAATGTGATTGGCTTGATGTGATCCCTATTTTTGAATATGTATGGATTTGTTTTGATTCAATATTGTTAACGAATATATGAATTGGCTTGATGATATTCTTTTTTTAAATGAAATACATGTTTGGGTTGTGATATTATAGTTATCCCCTTATTAAAAATAGGTGTATAGAGTGATTTATATTTGATAGAAATACAACCACTTCAATGAAGATCGTTGCGGTTACTGCTTCACGACAATTGCCCTCCTAAGAAATTAATACCTATATCTAGTGATCATTCAGCCATACGTCTACAACTAATGGTGATTTTGAAGGTTCTACCTTACTAAAAATGTGTCAATTGAAAAAAAACATTACTCTGTAAATGTTTAGTTGGATGTGTTATGAGGTTTTGTAAATTTAGTTAAAGTAAATGTTTTCTTTTAATAATATTTACAATTATATTGTTCTGTATTATTTGATAATTTTTTATTAAAGTTGGTGTTATGGTATATTCTTGAAATTTTATTATTGATGTTGTTTGATATTAAGGTCTATTCTAATTTGTTTTCATTCCTTATTTTGTTGATAGTTTTGATAACTGTGATTTTGTAAGCTGTTTGAAGAATCAAGTGATCTAACATGCTTCATAAGCTTAAAAGAATGGGATTTCTAGACAACCATGCATTTTTCAGATTACAGATTCTATATAGAACTTTAAAAATTATTCGTCTTTATTTTTTCAAGACATCACAATTATAGAACCCATTGTTCAAGTGAAACATTATTTGCTTCATAAACAGATAGTGAACCACATATCGTTTAGTTGTCCATCTACTAAGAAAGTATTGATTCCCAATAATGAAATATAAATCTTACAATATTAATTCTAAACATATTTCCTTCAAATATCAATAGATCTTGAAATGGGGATCATTTCTACTATTTAAAATAAATCATTCATGATAAATATTCAAATTGTAAAGAAATTCTGTACTTGGGGCACTAGTTACTGAAAACTTTGAATGAGTTGTTCCTTGTTCCTCTCATGATTTTGGTGTTTTTTTTCTAGGGATTTGATTATGTAATTTCACAAGATAATTTTTGAAATCACACTAATAATGTGTATTTTGGGTGTAATAGATAAAGAACACTTATAGAGGAATAATTTGTATTTATACACACTCTTTTAATGGAGGTATGTCAGCATACTTATTTATTTATGGATTTTAGAAAATATTTATGAAATTAATGTTTTATTGGGATTTAAAAATTTGGGATTCTAATTATAGTATCTGATGGTGTATGCCATTATTTTTCTATGCCGCATTTCTTATGGTTTCTGTTTTGGTATTCTATATGGTGAGTATTTTATTATTTCTTCTAAATATAGGACTTTCTTTTAAATATATGACATATATATCTCTATCGAATTTGAATAGATAATGGATTTTTGTCTTAGAAACTAGTTGGTATGTCCATTGATTTATATTAGATGTATAATTAATATAGGTTGTATTATTATTTTAATCCTTTTTATTTTATAAAATTGCTACAAGTTATTTTACATTCATGTTATTATTGTTATTATTTCGAAATAATTTTATGATATTCTCTAACACTATAATTATGATGGGATATTATTAAACTAATAGTCACCAAAGGATACATAGTTTCCTAAATAGTATATTTAGTATCACTTTAGTGGAATAGTTATTGGTGACCCATTATATAGTTCACAAGGACATGTGAGGTGATGATTTTTTGTGTTATCTAAAAATAATTTTTTAACTGTAAAATGTAATTTTAAATGTGAAAAAATTTTGAAATAAAATTTCATTGTAGGAATCATATTAAATTTATTTTTTTGAAATAATTTTTAAAAATGGAATCATGTGATTTTCCATAAGAATTTTTAAATATATTTGTTCATGGAACTCATATGTGCATATTAGGCATGAGATGACACATTAAATTGTTCGTAAAAGAATTTCTTAATTGATTTATTGATATTACATAATTTAGGTTTTTTTAGAAATTTATTGGTCTTATTAATCCTTATGTAGTAGATGCATTATTTATAATTGAAATATTCTCGTGTATTATAACTTTTTTGTTGACTTTCCTATGATTTCTTACTATTATTTGATTATGTATGATCTATATGTCATGAATTTCTACTGTAGTATGGGTTGTTTAGGCAAGGATGAGATTCACACTAGGTTTCATAATGGTCTCACAGTATTGGGGCCTTGGAAGGTTCCCTTAAGGTTTTTAGATGGATTTTATGACTCTTAGGTTTTTTTATGCCAATGAGATTATTCTTGGGATTATAATAAGTATTTGTGATTGATAAGTCATAGTTTTTATTAGTTCATGGTATGGACATCAGATATTGTTTGAAAAATTATGATGATTGGCTAATGTTAATGTCTTTCACAATCAACCATAAGGATAAGGAGTTATGTGTTGTATGTTATACAAGGGTTGTTTTGATTTATGGATTAACCCAAAATTGGGAAGATAATACCTATATATACTAATATATATAGGGTATGAAATCATTGGAAAAGAGAAGAGTGAGTCTCCACCATTTTAGTTTTTTCATTTTCTAAAATTATATAAATTGTCTAGGTATGAAGCCTTTGATAAGGGTTTTGGTTTATTGGTATACCATATATACAGAGTTGATATTTATTAATACCTCATGTATAATAATTCCACCTTTATGAGAGTTTGATATTATGGATGACTTTGGGGATCATGATAAAGATCATCAACAGTGAATCCTATTTTCCCTTTTAATCCTTCATGCAATGAATATAATATTCCATGTTAATTAATGTTAATCTACAATTAGTTCTCTTCCTTGTTATAGAATAGATATATAAGGATGAATGATTTAGATCTATGATCAAAGGTTCATTCAACTAATAAACATGAGGCTGTATACTTTATAGATTCTTTTTCTCCAATAAAGATTAACTACGGTAAAGAAACATTTCTAGAATAAAAGATTAAATGATTAATATTATAGATTATTGTATAACCATATTGATCGAAAATCTTATAATGAGAGCATTCCCTTATGATGAAATTCTATATGCGGGACAATGCATGATATTCTCAAAGGGTAGAATTGTAGATTGTTTGGGTGAAGACTTATGAGGTGAGATGGATTTTAACATGATAGTAGGGTTTTGTAATTTAATATGATAGGATTACTTTATCACTAATCATGTTCTCCCACTTCAATTTGTAGGTTAAATTAATGACGATCCATCATATCAGTGTCATTTTGTTGAAGTCTCTCCGGACCTTTTCGTGTGAGTTTTGACAACTAAAGTCAAAGGAGACTCACTGTGTATGCATACGTAAGCATACATATAATATGTTCTCACATTATATGTGTATTCTCCCTTAAAAGTGTGAATATATATAAGGGGATAGGTGTGCCTATGTATATATACGGAAAATTCATACGTGTGTGGGTGATAACGAGCTTATGCATGTGGGAATATATATAAGGATCCTCTTGAATATGTTTAAAGACCTGAAGACATGTACATAAGGATTAGGGCATCCTTATGTATATGAAAAGGTTCATATGCCCAAAGGATGGATGAAGAAGCTTAGAGTTGTCGTTGATAAAAGTCTCATGTGCCGAGTGTGGCTTGTATAATGCGTTACCCAAGTAGGTAATTTCCGTCTTGATCATTTCACATTCTAAGTGCTTTCTTGCCAATTTAAATCCAATTTCCTTGTTTTTATAAATTAAATAGCATGATTTGGATGGAATGACTTGTCATCGATGAAAGACTTTAGGTGAGTGTTTAAATTGAGTGGACCTGGTTAGAATAAAATGAAAAGTTATGCTTATTTGAATTAAATGACATGTATATGAGTGTTTTTCTATGTTTTTCCTGGAATTAAGTAGTTGAAGTGGAATGAAAAGTGGATGGTGGAAAGGGGGTGCAAGGGGGTTGTGCATGGTGTAGGGGTGGTTTGTGTGTGTGGGGGGGGGGGGGTTGTAGGGGCTGTGCAGGGGTGGTGCAAGGGGTGTGTAGTGGGGGTGTGCAGGGGGGTGCATGGGGCAGTTTGGGGGGGGGGGAGGGGTTCTAGAGGGGATGTGAAGGTGGGTTGAAAGGGGTAATGGGTGTTCAACGTGGTGCAAAGGAGACAATTCTATCACTTTTCAATGGAAAAGTTTCTATAAATGATTAATAATTGAAAGGTATGTTTTTAAGGAGATGGTTATTATAGAAGTGGTATTTATACTAGAAAAACTATATTGGACCTCTTTGGATGTCAAAGATTTATAGGTAGATGTTAAAGATAATAGTATTAAAGAACAAGGATAATAAAGTGTTTGGAGATCTAATTATGAAGTTACAAAAGAGATATGAAGAAATGTTAAAATCTATTGAATATGATTTTCATTATCTAAATCTACAATAATTGGAGTACGGGGTGAAATTGAAAAATCAAGAAGTCACCCAAGTTGTATCATTACATGTTTTTTAGGAAAATAATAGTAACTACAACACAAACTAATTATGAAAATATTACTAAAAAAAGACTTAGAATTGTGTCAAAATAACATTAATTGAACCACTAATTTTTTCACTATAAGTTCATAGAGGAATCTGACAGACTATCTTGATAAATTTATTGGTACTCATGCATATTTATCTATTACCCATGGTTTAAAAACAAATTCTATACAAATAAGGGTGTGATTAAATAATTAGAATCCATCCATATCAGCCAATTTGCATATGAGCATGAATAAAATACTTGGATCTCTAAATAAATTTCAAGATAATATTATTGTTGTCCAAAAATAGAATGAAAGAAACACTAATATACAACATAAAATTGAAATAGAAGGTGATTTATCTATCAATAATAGTGATACTATACATTTGGGAAGAAGTATAGTGAATGTTATCATAATAACAACATGACTGATGGAACTGAAGTAGATGTTGAAATAGAGATGAACTACCTACACTACAGAAGAATAGCCCAGATCATGGACCATTAAAAATTGTCCATTAACTTCATGACTGATGGAAGTTATCTAAAGTAACAAATATAATCAATTCAGGAAAGGAATCATAGAATTAATTTAATTAAATATATCATAGAAGAAGAGTGATAATAACTCCTAAATAATTGTATTCTAAATAATACCAAATATATACTAGAAGAAGAATAGTAATATTGGTACAAGAGGGGGTGTTGGGGTGGTGGGGGAGTGGTACTGGGGGGCTGAGGGCTGGGGGGAGGGGCTAGGGGGAGTGTTGTATAGGCAGTGTAGGGAGAAGTGGGATGGTGGTGTATGGGGGTTAATGGTGGGGGGAGGGGTGTGTGGGGATGAGCTGTGGGGGGTGGGGTATGAGGGATGTCGGAGGGGCTGAGGGCTGGGGGCAGGGGCTGGGGGGTGGGGCTTGGGGTTGTTGGGGGCTGGTGCAGGAGGGGTGGGTGTTGGGGCTGGGGGGGTTGGTGTAAGGGGGATTGGTGCTGGGGGACTAGGGGGTAGTGGTGTAGGGGGGCTGGTGTAGGGGGTATTGGTGTTGGGGGGTTCTAGGGGGCAGGGGAGAGTTGGGGTGCAAGTGGGGATGGGGTATGATTCATGGATGTTTTATTTCTTTTGTTTATGCATGTACTATTGCAATGATTATTGATACTATGATGAACAGTCTGTCTGTTTGCAGTTGTTTTGTATTGACATGACCACCATAAATTATTATTCCAATGAAAGTAACTAAATAATGAAATTTTTTTAATAGTAGAAAGGAATTATAGAATCTATAATGGTATTGGATTCATGTATATTTTATCATCACTGATCACATATATAAAAGAAATCATTATATCTCATTTATTTTCCCAATATTTTCATACAGGTTGTTTCTTATGATGAGGCTGGTTCTAACCACCACCATTGATGACAGCGAGTTCAACATCAAATTTGGGTAAGACATGAACCGTTATTATTATTTGTCCAAATTTTAATTATGGATTTTGTGATTTTTTGGTTCTTTATATATTTTTAGTGGTTTTTAGATATCATTGAGTTGGATTTGAGTATCCATTGACTAAGTATTACATGTATATTCATAGGTTGGAATATACATATATACGTTCACCCTTTATATATATTCACTCATTGAAGTATGAATATATATATATTGGGGATAGGAGTACTTATATATAGATATGAAAAATTCATTCATGTGTATGTGTAAAGGAGTATATTCAAGTATAAACATATATATAAGTACCCCCTTATGCATATTTGGCCATAAAAATATGTACATGTGGGATAAGTGTCCTTATATATATGTTAATTTTTATATGCATGTAATGGGAGAAAAAGGAAGATTCGAGTTGTCGTCATCAAAATCAGTGTGCCTTGAGGTTTAGGTATGTTTCCTCTTCCTAACCCTTTAATTTGAAGTCTATAATTTCTTTATTATTTTAGAAACGTTTTTTCATTTTTATATTATTTTTATATTCTATGAAAATTTTTTGTGGCTCTTTGAAATGACATTTTACCTATTTTATATGATTTCCCCAAGCCTTCAAGGTGGACTAGTGGAATGTTTCAGCCAACTCCATTGTAGAAAATGAAACTTCCTTCAGTTTAGAGATGACAATGTCCTCATTTTGAGAAGACATGATTTGAGAATTCTCATAAAAATCTAAAACATAAAGAAAATCATTGTTTTTGTTTCATCAAACACATCCAACTGACCTTGAAAACATGACACTTTCTTCAGTAACATCACTGTAAAATTCTTGACCCAGAAAGGGAAAAAATTCCTCCTATTAAAATAAATACACTTGGGCATGAGTCATGGTGTTACAAAGGTATTCACACCATGAATCCCTACCCCTGGGAATTTCATGGCTTGAACTGAGGTTCACATTGAGAAATGTTCAACATAGGGGTTCACCCCTCAACCAACCCCATTCAAGGAATAAACCTAAAGGGTCACAACATGAAAGGATATGATAACCTAAATTTCAGTTATTTTTCACCTTGAACCTCCGCCAACTTATACCCGAATCCCCAGAGGGTCTAATAGGGGACTCAAACCAAATCCACAAATACCAATTAGGAACATCTAATGTTGAGGTTCCTAATCCAATTTTAAATTTAAGCAACAACCCGTGATTCATATTAAAAACAAAAATCTTCTCCAAAAATAATGAACCAGAAACTTGTGGGGAATTACAAACTCTCCACCTTAACACTTCTCATCCCAAATAATCCATGGTATTTTTCAAAACATGTCTCACAAACTACTACCGTTGTAAATTCCCTAAGAACTCACTATTCTCCATATCTGAATTCTAAACATGTTTCTGTAGCACAAATCTGAACATCAAGGCATGCTTTGCTTCCTTCATCATGCTCCCACTCTAAGAACTGACTCACCTCTGATGTTATTCACCCTCAAATCACTCAAAAAACATCCTGATCCCAATTCCAATTCCCCAACCTCACTCAACACCACATCTGAACATAAAATATAGTATTTCCCAAGGAACCAAAAAAGATCGGATCTTTCCACACACTAGCATCACTTTTTCACCTCAACCGTTCAATGACCGGCCTCACTACAATAATGAACCCAATTAAATGAGGTTCAGTCACATACAATTGATTTGATTCTCCCCACCAAAAGAGTACCATTGTCATTGACCTTCCAAACCAAACACCTGGTCTACGTAGCCCATGTTCTATCCATTACATAAAATGAATTGACTAGATATAGTTGACCCACTTATCCCTAAATTCCAATATAAAATATCCATTTCCACCAACTCTCGGATCACCATAGACTATCCATGACAAATAATTATTGTCAATAATATAGGGTGTAGGGTGAGGGGCATGGGGATTTGCTAGGGGAGGGGGAAGGTGGGTGCAAGGTGCAGGGGGAGGGGTGGAGGGGGTTTTCTTGGTAGGGGTTGTACTGGGGTGCAAGAGGTTGTGTTGGGAAGGGTGTTCAGTGGGTTGGGAGTGGGAATGTGTGTGTGTGCAGGAGGGGGAGGGGGTGTGCTGGGGGGAGGGGGCAGGGGGTGAAAGGGGCAGGGGGAGGGGGCAGGGGGGAGGGGGAAAGGGATTAGGGGGTTTTGGGTTCTTTTTCAAGGGGAAGGGGTAGGGTGCAGGGGGTGTGTAGGGGGTGCTGGGGTGTAGGGTGTGTGATGGGGGTGTGAATTGGGTTGGGGGTGAAGTGCAGTGGGAAGGGGGGTGGACAGGGGGTGTGCAGGGGTGGTGGGTAGGGTGTGTGCTGGGAAAGGGGGCAGGGGGTGTTCTAGGGAAGGGTCTAGGGGCAGGGGAAGGGGTGTGATGGGGGAGGGGAAGGGGTGGTTCAAGGATCTAGGGGGAGGGTTTCGGGGGGGGGATGGGGCAAGGGGTAGGGGTTTGTTGGGTTCTTTTTAAAGGGGTAGGAAGGGGTAGTCAGTGTGCTTGGATCATTTTCAAGGGGTAGGGTTGGGTGGAGGGGGTTGGGAAAAGGATGTAATGGGGTGATGGGGAGTGTTCTGAGGAGGGTCAGTTGGTTGGGAGGGAAGTGTAGTGGGCAGGGGGTCTGTGCGGGGGGTGGGGGGCCAGGGGTGGGCTGGGGAAGGCGGTAGGGGGTGTACTGGGGGAGGGGGTATGGTGAGTGGGAAAGTGGTGTTCTGGGGGTAGGGGTAGGGGGTGGGGGTGGTGCATGGGGAGGGGTCAAGGGTCATGGGGTGTACTAGGTTCTTTTTCAAGGGTAAGGGGTATGGTGGAGGGGGTTGTGCATGGGGTGTGTTGGGGTACAAGGGGTGTGCTGGGGGGGAAGTGCAGTAGGTTGTGGTTGTGTTCGGGGGGGGGGGGGGGTAGGGGGTGTTTTGGGAAGGGGGAAGGATGTGTTTTGGGGAAGGGGGAAGGGGGTGTGTAGGGGGTAGTGTGAGGGGGCAAGGGGGTGTGCTTGAAGAGGGGGAAAGGGGATGTGCACGGGGCAGGGGATGGATGTGGGGGGGAGTGTACTGGGTTATTTTTTAAGGGGAAGTGGTAGAGCACATGGGGTGGGTAGGGGGTGTGTTGGGGTGAAGGGAGGTGTGCTTGGGGGGTGTAGTGACTTGGGGAGAAGTGCAGTGTGCATGGGGGGTGCGTGCAGGGGGTTGGTGGGCAGGGGGTGTGTGTTGGGGATGGGGGATGGGGGTGTTCTGGGGAAGGGGGTGTGTAGTGGACATGTTTAGGGGGTAGTGGGTGTTCTGGGGGGAGGGGGAGAGCGGTTTTCAAGGGGTAGGGGGGAGGGGGAAAGGGGTTAGTGGTGTGCTGGTGTGCTGGTGTGCTGGTTATTTTGCAAGGGGTAGTGGTAATGTGCTGGGGTGGGCTAGGGGTGTCCTGGGGGGTATAGTGGGATGGGGTTGGAAGGGGGTGTGCAGAGGGGGTGGGAGGGTGGTGGGTGGGTAGGGGGTTTGCTGGGGGTAGGGTGAGGGAGAAGGGGGGCGCTAGGGGAAGGGGGTGTGTGCAGTGGGGTGGGTGTACATGGGTGGTGCTGGGGAAGGGGGACGGGGTGGGAAGGGGGTGGGGGTAGGGGTTTTACTGGGGAAGAGGTAAGGGGGTAAAGAAGAATACATTCTAGAATGGGGGTGTACTAGGAAAGGAGGTAGGGACAGCCAGCACAACGGAACAGTGCTGTTTTTTATGGAATGGGGGGACATATATCCATGGTTTAAAGTCGTGGAAAAAGGCATACCACCACGGATTTTAAGTGTGGATATATGTATAGCATGAATTTAGATACTACCTCGATTTGAAAACCATTGATATGGGGTGTTTCCTTAGTTGAAACCATGGCTAAAGGGATGTAGCCACAGATTGAAATTGTGCCTATAGGTTTGGCAATATAGCCATGCCAATACCAGCCACTATTTATGAAACCATGGCTCTAACATATAGCCGTGGTTTTGGACCTATATCCATGGTTCTAAATCGTGTCAATACTCCTATTTTGTAGTGGTTCAAGCTTATGGGAATGTGTGCTTGAACCCATGTGACCAACCTTCTCTGGGCACCACTTATTGGCTTCTAGGTCAATATGTATCAAATTTTTAACAGATGTTTATTTTAATTGTATTACTATTTTTGGTATGGTAGAAAGAATAATAGGATATGTCATAATTTTTTATTAATATTGTATGTGGTAGTATCAATCCCATGCATAGAGAAAATACAAACTACCATAGATGGGAATTGTTATTTTTTATTCCTATTATTATAGTTGATTTTATTCCATCGTTGGGTGATACACATGATATGTTATGTTCATTATTATTATTATTATTACATATTCCATTTTTTCATTTCTCTAGTACTATAACTATGTGTTTACACACGCATCATCATATAGATATAGAGATTCACATGTCATGAATTATTCTATGCCATATAGGATCATCTCTGAGCTTGTATTGCCTAAGATTGTTCTATGTCCATTGAATGCTATAAATAGAATTTACTAATGTTTAATGAAGAGGGATGATAAAAATAATTGTTCAAATAATGTTCCCACATCAACATAAAAGTGTTTTCTTACCTATAATGATGTTCACACCTTAATCATTCAATTATGGAATGTTAAGTCATGGACCATTAATCACATAAGCAAGAACATGTTTATGGTTGGGATTAAATGGATTACATGTTTCAATTTATAATTTGTATCATACTTTGTAAATTTCAAGGGGTAATATATCTTATTCAACCATTATGAATTATATATATATATGAATAAAAAATTAAATGGATTTAAATTCTGAAATGAAATGGTTATCATTTAATGGGGATTCCAGTTGATTTTTAATGGGTGTTTCCTGTATAACTTGCAATTGAAACTCTTTATATGTTGACCCCAATCATATAAAAGAGAACATGACCTTGAACTGGCCTTAGTAGTGTGTTGTAGACAATATCCTTTGTGTTTTTTGTATGTATACTTTCTAGACCCAGCTTTAGGGAAAGGACATGGGTTTGAATTTATATATAGAGGATTACCACTTTTTCTATTCTTATAATTGTGTCTTATTACTTTACAAATATGTTATATGATGTGTCTTTTTGGAATTTTTTGCACTAGGCCACCATGAAATCCTTGAGGCATGAACCTGGAGGGTGTTGATGACCATTCCCTAGAGGTGGTAGTCCCTGTCCTATCAGTGCTACCTCTAGTAGTACCTCCTATGGAACTAACTAGTATAAATTGTATGGTTGTAGATTCCATGTTTTGTTGGGGGTTTCATTGAATTATGTATAATGTTCATGGATCATTACTTCTTTACCATTATATAGAAGATCTAACATTAGAGATTCAACAACAGTATCATCCAAACACATTTTTAGGGGATTTCGGTCCTTAGGTTGTAGTTTCATGGATTGAGGCCATGATAAAAATCTCTGAACATCATGAGACAACACTTTATAGGATAGTTAATTCCGATATGTATAAGATTCATGATTATTACAAAATATGGTGGGAGTTTTATACCCAGGTAGATCATCATTAAGGTATGTCCTATGATAGTTTTTAGATCATATTTTATGACTATTTAATCCTTCAAACACTTAGAGAAGATCGGCCTATGGTGTTTATGAATGTAAAGTAAGGTCCAATTTCTGTGATGGACTATTATCCATGGTTCATAGATATCTATAACTTTTCAGTTACGCTTTCTGGTGATGTTTTGGAAAGAGAGAGATGTTTTGAAAATAGAGGGTTGTTTTGATGATAGGATCATATACACCATATGATCCAAGGTAAATGTATTTCCATTGACTACCATTTCATAATTAGTAAACTAGGACTTCATCATTTTGAAGAACCTAAGGGAATCTAACAATGTTTCCCCGTATTATTCATCTCTGAGATAGGGTATTGGTTCAGATAGGGGTATGAAATGTCAATATGAGACTTCATTTGGGACCAAAAATAGCCAAATGACAACCACTGAAGGTTATTTCATTTTTCACCAGTATGGGAATCCATGGAATAAGATGCCCTACTGGCCTGAAGACCCTGTTGAGTTCTGAGGCTATAATAGGGTCGGAAATAGTCATAATGTTTCCCAAAAATTCCCTTTTATTAGTATTGAGAGAGGATCTATATCAGAACCGCTTTCAAAAGAATGATTTCTAGCACCTCACCAGGAAGGTAGATAGAGTACTACTAGACATATAGGTAGAGGTGGTGGATGCGATTGATTTATCCATGCTTCAGATACATATCACTAGATGAATGAGCCCAATTGGGGTAGTCATGTTGTCTTATAGTGTTGTGGATCATGCCAGATTTATCTAGTGCACCCTGAACTCTTGAATCGGGGATTTAGACCATCTATTGTTAGAGGTAAAATCATATTAGCCTCAACTCTTTTATATACCCCTTTTATAGGGGTTCATAATATTATTTTATCTATTTGGATTCTATGGAAATACATGGGCTTGATATTGAGTATTTATGTGGTGTGATGACACTTGGTAATCCATTGGGGATTTTATAAGAGATTTTATGTTAATGAATGTATTTCCACTTAACATAAGCATATATTGTTTCTAGAATTTATATGGATAATAATGGAATGAATCAAGCTTCTTTTTCTATTGTAGTATATTATTTAATGGTTTTATTCCATGAAGAATTTTTTTTACCACATGAGTGAGAGTTGGAGTTACTTATTTAGATACTATCCTAATATTCACCAGTATCCATTCACCCATAATTTAAGTCTACTAAAGAGTTGTAGGAGCTCAAGTGTCAGATAGAAGATTTGGAGGCTATGGGTTTTATATGATCCAGTACTTCTCCCTCAGCTTCACCGATCATTTTAACCAAAATTGAGTATAAAACCCTCAAGATTTGTGTAGATTATCCGAATTTAAATCATTTTAATATGAATAATCAAGATCCATTTCCTTACATAGATGAACTATTTGACTAGATCTAAGGAGTGAAGGTTTTATTAATGATTGGTTTGAGGTATAGCTATCACTAGGTACATGATAGACCTTCAGAGACACCTCACACAACATTCTACAGTTGGTACAGTCTTTATGAGTATCTGGTTATTCCATTCAGCATGCCGAAGTCACTGTCAATTTTCATGACTTTGATGAATTGGGATTTCCACCCATATTTTGATTCATTTGTGGTAGTATTTATGGATTATATCTTAGTGTATTCTAATACTCAACATGGCCATGCTAAACATATAGAGATCATTTTGAGTACACTAAGAGAGAAAAAAATGTATGTTATTCTTAGAAAATATAAATTTTTGATCAATAAGACATAGTTATTAGGTCATATTATTTTAGAGGATAATGTGTCTATTGAAAACGATGAGGTGGGTACCATATTTACATGGGATAATCCCTTGAAAACATTTATCATTATTTGTTTCTTGGGGTTGGATGTCTACTAAATGTGCTTAATATAAGACTATTCATCCAAAAAATCACCTATCAGGGGTTTAACTAATAAAGTAGTGATTTTTATATGGTAAAAATACATATAGATAGCCTTGTAAGAGTTGAAATGAAGATCCACTTCAGTGTCAAACCTCATTTTTCTAGTGAAGGGAAGAAGCTATACAGTCTATTATATAGAATCAAGTATTAGGCTCGGAATAGTTCTAATGTAGGTTGATCAAGTTGTTCCATACAAGTCTCATCAATTCAGACAAAAATGGGGTAATTAACCAACAAATGATCTCGAGTTTGTAGCTATAGTTTATGCATTGTGTTGTTAGTAAAATTTCTTACTCGGAGAGATGTTGTGGTTTTCACGGACCCCAAAATACTCAGGTATATTTTCAAGTAGTATGTCTTGAAAATTAGGTAGAGAATGTGGGTTCAGTACCTTAAACCCTTTGATTTTGGATTATACTTCTATGAATGGGAAGGTAAATGTTTTAGAATATTATTTGAGCTGAAGGTTATAGATACAAGTTGTTAGAGAGGATAATGATGTGTTGTACCTTATGACCTTATTTTATAATATAAACATAGTTTTTCAAGTCCATCATAGATAGTCTATACTAATATTGTTATCAATGACCTATTCACTTCTAGAGAGAGTGTAGATGAGGTAGTTATCATATATTACAGTATTAGTTCTAAAATAATGTATTTTAGGTGATACCCCACCACTTGGTTGGGTTTTTGGATGGCAATAAGATCTTAAACATCCATGGATGTGTTTGGGTTCCTATAGACATCTTGGAGGAGTTTATGTGAGAGTCATATGCTTCTACTTATAGGGTAAACCTTGGGTTTATAAATATTTATTTTTATCTACATTGTAAATACAGGTGGCCTAGTATGGAAAGGGATATATCTGGCTCCCTAAAGTGGTGGTGCGCCTGTTAGTGGGTGAAGGATGAACACCAGTGAACTGTAAATAATTTATTTCGATTTTGAATTCTTGACTGGAAATGTGACTATTCGATGATTGATTTTGTGACTGGTTTACCAAGATCACAACCAGACAGTGATGTAGTATGGGTGGTCCTCAATAGTATCACGAAGATTGATGAATTCTTAACTATCAGGGATACCATCTTAGTGGATGAACTTAGGATATTGTATGACCATGAGATTATACTACAACACAGGGTCCCTCATTTAATTGTTTCATATATGGAATCTCATTTCATATCAAGGTTTTGTAAGGGTATATAGAATTTTTTGGGTATATAGATACTTTTGAGCACAACCTTTCACCCTCAGGCTGATAGTAAATTAGAATGAATGATATAGGTGCTAGAGGAAATTATTAGAGCATGCATTTTTGATTTTTGATGTTATTGGGAGAAACATATACTTATTTTCATGATCGTATATAATAAAATATTTCATGAGATGATACAGATGTCTACTTATGAGGCCATATATAGTAGGACATTTCATTAACTGTTGGGTTGGGTGGAGGTAGTTGAGGTAGCATTACATGGACCTCATCTCATTGAAGAGACCTCAAAGCTAGATCAGTTGATCATTATGTGAATGAATGAATCTCAGTCTATATAGAAGTCATAAGTCATTCTTTGTTGTCTACCACAAGATTTTTAGGCTGGGGATTGGGTAATCTTATTTGTTTTTACTAGACTTGGTAAATGATAGTTTATAAATTAGATAATGAATTACCCTTGGTTTATTGAACCTTTTGGTGTTTTTGAGAGAGTTGGTCTGGTAGCATCATTTGAATTTACCTCAGGGGTATAAGGATATGCACAAAATCTTTAATGTTTCACAGCCTCACATGTACTATTTAGATATGTCTCAAATATTTAAGCTTGATGAGGTTGAGTTGGAGGTAGATTCATCATGTTAGGATCATCTAATATATGTTGTGGATCGAAGCCCAAAGCTTATCTAAGAAATATTGGTTCCTCTGGTATGGGTGTTACGGTAGAATGGACATTTATATGGTGAGATATGGGAGTGGGAGGCTAACATATGTTCTCAACGGCCAGATATATTCATAGATGATGTTATACCACCCTTGGGGGGGGCATCTCGGGTATAAATTGCATTAAGGGGGGAATACTATAAGATCCCAACTTTTCTTTAAGGTTCATAACCTTCTAATTTTTGTTTGTATCCATAATATTTATCTTAATAAAATTAGTTAATGAGGATACCGAGGAAGTGATGGTTTATTGGTCTTTTTTGGATCATAGATCCTTGAATGTTTTAAGAAACAACTAGGTTGCATTGTTATTCAAAGCTATGATGCCCAATTTTCATGGTTAGGAAGAACCGTGTGTTGTGATCATGTGAACATCCATGGGGTTGCATGATTGGGTAAAAATGAGAAATTGGGAAACAAAACCATGTGGGACAAATGAAGAAGGTGCACACAGTCCATTCTTGATTTTTCTAACCATGCATGAAAGCCTTGTAAGGGGTGCCTTGTAAGGGGTGCCTTGTAATGGATATGGGTGCACGTTTGGCACGTAGTTTGGATAATCATATGGAAAAACCACAAAACAATTAATTTTTAAGTGAAATAAAAATATTACCACACTTTTTAGATGAGAAATAACCACTTTATCCATTTTTCTAGTAGATTGTATCCCTCCCCTATTCATATTGAGATCTCCTCAAGCCTAGAGTTGGGATTTGAACCTCTTTATTCATCCAATATCTAATTGAGACAACATTAAACATGTTAGATCATCACCAGTAATTTCTCTATTCATTTATCTCATTTTTCATTATTATTACTATAGATATAGTTGTTTTGGTGTGAGCTCATATCCCCTATTCTTAAGGACTTTTTCTATTTTTTCAATTTTCTTCTGATATAAACCATAATAAAGGTCGATGTTGGATTAATATACCTACAAAAAATAAGTTTGTTGATCTAGTAATTATACCACATGTCTTGCGACTTCAAACTATGAATTGGGATGTCACACACCTAGACTCCACTGTGTTTCCATAAAAATGCATTTATCCGTTATTTAATTTGTTTTTCATGATAGGTAGC
Source organism: Viscum album (assembly GCA_963277665.1). NCBI lineage: Eukaryota > Viridiplantae > Streptophyta > Magnoliopsida > Santalales > Viscaceae > Viscum > Viscum album. Next base: position 211,263,424 of record OY728153.1, on the reverse strand, counting down.
CTTAGTGTCTTTTTATTCTTGTGAGAATAAAAGCCTTTGACTATCCCTTCCCCTTGAGGTGTTCCTAGGGCATTTTCATGACTATAAAAATTCTTAATTGTTCAATCCATCCTAAATATTGTTTTGGCATGAATATTAAAAGAGTTGACTATAATGAATCAGGGGGAAAGTGGATGTTTTAACTGGGTTATATTCCTTAGGAAAATCAATGGTTTATCCCATGTTTAACTAAAGGAGAATAAATTATAAAGCCTATTTTACTGATTATTCTTGTGATACTAAGGCTTAATATCCCTTATACTTTTTATAATCAAGAATAGAATCCCATATACTAGTGATGCACTATAAGGGTGTACCTTAAACTTGTGATACTCAGTCTTGGAATCTTTTATACTTGTGTTACACATGCACGATGTCCCCTATACTTATAATAAACGGTCATGGTGTCCCATATATTAGTGTTGATTAGGAATGGATTCCCTTTTACTTGTGATACTCTGACATGGAATCCATTGTACTTATGATAAACTAGAATAGAATCCCTTATACCTATGATACTCAAGCATGGATTCCCTTACAGCTATGATACATGGACATTAATACCCTTATGATCTATGATTCTCAATCATGGAATCTCGTACTGCAATATGAAACTATGGGGACTAGACAAGGATTCTTGAGTTTTGCCTTAGGGCCTTTCTAGAACTACCTATGTATAAGTACTTTCAATTAATGCCACTATATATATTGTTCATATATATATATATGTGCATAATAACTTATATGTATTTGTTTATGGTGACATATGTTCATAAGTTTTCATATAACGAACCGATATAGGTATTTTCATCCTTGTTTAGTTCATGAACCAGAGCTGACCCTTTACATTTTTTATTGATGATCACTATTATTATATTTGTTCACAACTCATATTATATATAACGACTGAATAATACAAGACACTATTAATTTTGGACTACTAAATATATCTCATACCCTGTTTAAGATACTTATTGGTACTTGGGAATACTTCATGGATGTATATAGGGACATGCGAAAGAGCCTAGTTGTTGATGATTGATTTGACTGTAGCTTGGGATCCGTGGAGAATAGGACTGAGCTATAACTCTTGATGCTATCTACAAATAGACTTTTATTATTTTTTGTTCTTTCCATATACTTGTATGTATGTGTGATTGCTACAATGATAGAAAGTTATTTATTGATTAAAGATTTGAAATTACATCATTCTATATGTGGTATTTTGTATTTAAATTGATTATTGTTTAGTTTATATCAATGATTTACAGTCTTATGATAGTTTATATTATGGTTACACTATTTGTTAATTTTTCACACTAATGTTCTACTCTGATAATGAGGGTATTTTCTCCCAATAGTACCACCTTGGACCCTTACTAGTAGTAGGCACCCTCTAGTGTACGAGGAGGTACGATTGAGGCCATGTGACCAATTGACTCACGAAACTGCATTGTGTTATGCGAGTCTAGATGTTACTTTTATACCTAGTAGATCAGATATGAAAAACATGTTTCAAGGAATACATCTTGGTAGTTAATAAGACTTGAATCATAAAGGGATCAAAGAAAATATCCACACAAAAAAACATTTTAAATTATCATGTCCTAAAAGATTGGTAAATGTATGGAATTTTTATAATAATATAAATATTATGTCGATGATACCCACTAATACATTCATAACATTTTAGGCTTGTGATAACTGCCCATGTAGCTACTTTGGGATTTGGATAACCTTTTGTGTACCCTCTATCGGGCAAGGGATAACCTTACATGTAACCTCTTTCTTTCTTAGGATAACCTTATATATACCCTTTGATATCATAGTAAAATTAATCATTACAAATTTCATTTGATGTGTTATATAATTTCTATCCAACTAGTAAAATAATATAAAATAAATTCATATGTTTGCCATAATATCATAAAAAACATTATAATTTAATCCATGAAAAAATGGTTTTCATATTTAATCATCATAAACATAATCAAACTAGATAAATAATAAAAATTGTATCATTGGATCATATCCTCATTAAAATTTATTTAACATAAAATAATTTTTTCATAAGTGAAAATTGAATTTAAAACATCGTTATAATATTACTTGAGGAAAATCACCTTTTTATTTGTAAATAAAATTTTAAAGTCTATAAATATACCAAAAATAACGGAAAAAATTCATCTAAAAATAACCATGGAATCATTTAAATTAATTTCAATGGATTAGAATTTATGGTTTTGGGATTTTTTTTCACATCGTGTATAATAAAATAATGATTTCTTTTACATATTTAGTAAAAATTTCAAAATACATCATTTATAAAATGAAAAGAAGATTAATTTTGTACCATTTTTTTAAGGAATTTAAATAATATATAAAAATGGTTTTAAAAAATCAGGGAAGGATAAAAAATTAATTTTAAAAACATTATTATAAAACATGTATATGGAAGAAAAATTATTTTTGGCCAAAGTGATAATTAAATTTTTTATCTTAAAAATATTCTTTTATTCTAGTTAGTACATAAAGTGATAAAAATGAAAGAAAAATATTTTTCATCCAAAATTAACTAAAGGAGACTAAAATTAAATGGATTTATTATGAAATTATCAAATTAATTCTTTTATTGTAAGTTCTATTATAAATAATTTTGATTAAATTGAGATTGAAACATAAAAATTTTGCCACATTGGTAAAATTTGAATCAATAACTCATTGGAATGATAAATTTATTAGGATATGTATACCCACTTAATATTAATAAGAAATATCATAAAATAAATTCATGGATAGTATATGTGCAAAATAAAATAAATAATAAGTTATTATAGCATGTGTCTCATAGAAACAAAAGTGATATGAAAATCTTTTACCCCATATTCGACTTGTTTCAAAATAACCTTAACATAATGTATAAAAAATTAATATTAATTTCTCATAATTTTATAACATAATAATTTATGTTATTATAATATCATATATTATCTGCTGAAAATATTTATATAAAAATTTATTAATAATTCCTTACTAAAATCTTCGTTTTGGGGTGTTCACTGTTTTAATTTTTTCTTAAAAAAATTATTTCAATATTTATGATCATTGTAAATTATTCATGGTTAAATTATATCCATAATGATAATTATTTTTTAAATATAATATATAATATATAATATTTATTTATTTATTTATATTCAATCATATAAATTATTGAGATTGAAAAAAATTAAATTGTTTATGGAGATGATTGGTTAGACGTGCACATGAATATTGTTTTCAATTTTTGATAGATGGAAATATAGAATGATATTTACTAATTCACCATAAGATAATAATATTTATATAATATATATAATATATATTCATTAAAAAATATTTTATTCCTAAACATGTAATGTATAAATTTAAAAATGGATCACATCGCTTGATAACGGTGTTAGTCCACATGTACGTACGAGTGCTGCTATAATTTTCAAATGGATGTGAAAGGAAGAAAGAAAAAATGATATTATTTAAAAAACATATTTATATCATTAATATCATATATAAACCTTAAAACCATCATATTAATAGTCCATTAAATATGATTATTCAAGATGACTTGTATCGATGATTGTCCACACATACACACGAGATACACTTTTACTTCCCAATTGATGTACGGGGAGGGGGATAATGGTATCCCCATAATAATAAAAAAATTGAAGTATATTTATCATAATTAAGTTATTATTTCATCATTAATTCCATATATTTATAGAAGCTAGAAAAAGAAATAAATTGAAAGAGGCGTGGTAGAAATATTACCTCTTTTTCAATAAGTCTCTTTTATATCCCATATTAAAGGCACTTGGGATTATATTTAAAGAATAAAACCCCCTATAATTAATTGATATATAATTTTATAACTTAATTGGGTTGGTTTTTGTTGGTATATATGGATAAAAGTGTTTAAATAAAATGATATAATGGGTGTCATTTTATAAAGGGGGAAGGGACACACATAGAATTATTAAAATGATTAAAATATAATTAAGTAATTCTCAGGAAAAATTCTTTCAAATGTATAGTTATTCAAATATAAAGAGTATAAGGTTTAAATTTGATCATATATGGTCATTTAGATAGGTTTATGTGTCATTTTAATCTTTATCTTTTTGTTTAATCCCTTAATTTACCTATTTAAACCTTAACTATAATAATGGATTTTTCAATCATAAAGGGTTATAATTTTATTTATAAGTTAATAATTAGATCATAAATGTCCAGTGGTTGAAAATGTAAACCATTTACCTTCATACTTTTCCTCTTATATATTTTTTAGGATTTTTAAATAATTTGAGAAAATATTACTTAACATAAAATATATTTAATTCCAATGTGAGTACAATTCATTTAATTTGACTTTATGGACACAAATATAGTAATTTATTTAGAATATAAGCCCCCAATAAATAAATATTATATTAATTTAATATATGAAATTCTTTGGGATCTATAAATCACCCAAAGAATATTGTTTTTAGTGTTTTTGAAAATGTTATCCTTATTTTTCAATTTCTTGTTCAAGCATTGTTTTGACAATGTATAAGAATTTAAGGTAATCATTTATCCTTGAAAATAAAATATATGTTACAACGATAAAAAAATTATCCATTATTCAAAAAAAAATTAACCAAAATTTTCCTCTTTTTATCCTTATATAGAAAATTTAGAGATATTATATTAAAGAGAGTGAAATTTGGTAATTTTATTTACCTAAATAATATAAATTTCATTATCATTGAAAATGACACCAAAATTACATATATCAGAATTTTGGAATTTCAATGATCAGATTTGATCCGTAACATTAAACAAAGTCATGTTTTTTGTTGATTTTGAGGTATTATCTCGTGGTTTAACCCTATTTTACCCATTGTACCCTTATTAAAGTGATAAATATTTTCCACGGTTTTTATTCATGTTAAGAAAAAAATAAAAGTAACCTATTATTTTTTTTGTAAAATTTTGATTACAACTATTTTATTCATTTTCTAATATTCAATATCTATATTTTATATAATTTGATTTTAATATTAATGCGTAAAACTCAATGAAAAACAAATTTTTGAAATATGTGTTTTGAATAATAAAAAATAACTTATATCAAAACCATAAATATTTCTTATTAAAATGTAATAAATTAGATTATTTTAAATAAATATCTCATATTTTACTTGGATAAAAAATAAAAAATTTAATATGACTCTTAAATAACTTGATTTAATATAATGATATGACAATATTCGAAAAATATATATTTTTCACTATTCCCTGAAAAATATCTCATTCAATGAAGATCACAAAATTAACCCTAAGGTAGTTTGGATTTTCTTATTCAAAAAATTAAATTCAATTTTTGAAATACATTTTCTAAAACCGAATGAAATTAATTTTATAATTTTCTAATAAAAATAAATAAAAACCATTTTTTATGAGAAAGTATTTTTAATGCTTATAATGAATTTACTAACAAATGTGTAATTATTTATCATTACATTTTCTTTATAGAAATCATTTATATAATTTTTTCCTCAAATTTTGGTTATTCTTATTCACTCCTTCTATTTAATCGTTAGGTTATAATGGTATAATATATTAAATTTCATTTGTATTTTGGGTTTCATATATCGCAGGCTATTGAAGAAATTAAATATATTTGATGTGAAATATATTATAAAATCTTTGGGTGTTATAATTTTGAATACAAAAAACTAAATATCCTCAAAACATTACACCCTATAATGACACGGGTCATTAAACACACACCTCTATATGTATTATCATCCCAGGAAAGTGCCCTAAAATATCTCCCGACTTCTAATAAATATAATATAATATGATACCGCCCCTCAATATAAATTTCTAACTAAATCATATGTGTTTCCACTATCCATGAAATAAGCCCTGATACACCAAATATTCCCACGAAATTCATGATACAGTCTTTAAAATAATCAAATAAATTTTTTAAAAAATTTCCATTGATGGTTTTCACATCTCATTGCAACTAATTACACAAAACAACACCAATGAGTATCTATATGGATGAATTTCCCTAAAAACACTCACAATCACATATCAACACATTATCACAACACCTAATCACAATGCCTTCATTTATAAAGTGATCATATAATTTTCCAAGCACCAAAACTGAATTATTAATCTGAAACATTATTTAATTGCAGGATTATATCCTTACCTAGTGAAATCCAAGATCATACTCTACCTAGGAGCATCAACATACTATCGATTGGATTCACTCGTTGTTTATCAAAAAATCAATCTCAAAACAAATACTAATAACCATGATTCATCTAACACTGCATCTAAATTCTAAAATCTTTTATTTACAAAAGAATTCGGTAAAATTGGATGTAATGTATAACATGAATTTAAATGTAATAACTACATTAAACAAATTTTTTTAATGGGTGATTTTCAATGGATTTCCCTCGAAGAATTTTTTTGTGATTGAAATCCATCATATAAAAATGAATCACATATATTACTATTTGTGATGAATCGTTTCAAAATTATTGGATCCATACTTCTTTATGATGAAGTTCTCAATAGGTCAGCAAAATTTATTTGTGATTGATTTAAAATTAAATTTCAATGAATTGTACAAAAAATAAAACACATATTATATTTATAAATGATAATTAATTAATTAATTAATTAATTAATAATAATAATTAATACCATTCCATGTTAATTAAATTATAATATTTTTATTTAACATAATAAATATTCAAAATAGATTTAAAAATAATAATCCAATAAGGGGTAATTATAATTTATTTGTTAAAATAAATTTATAAAATTGAAAACTATTATTAAAAATAAAACTATTAAATTACTTTTTAAAAATGAGAGAGTTTTGAAAGTTATTGAAGTTGGGGAAATTAGAGATAGAGTGGGTAAGGGAGGTGTAGATGTATTTTTTGTTTTCTTATGATATATATTTTGTGATAGACTATTCTATTATAATAATTATATCACATGAAATTCTTATGATGGAGTTTTTTGCACCAGAAAAAGCATTATGGGACTGGTATTTAAAATAGAATGACAATCCATCACAAAAATTTGCAACCGAATATGTTTTCCTTTCTTATTCAAAATATATTTACCATGCAGCTGAAAAAAAATTATTATGTAACTTATAATACATTTAAAATAATTTTTTTCCATAAGGTAATTTGTGACGGGATGAAGATTCCATCATGACTAATTTTTTTGCAAAAGTGTTATTTGTGAAGGATACTAAAATATGCGGAAAATAATCCTTTTCAAAAAAAATTAATACAAATTCCCTCACAATTAATCCTCTTAAATGGAATTATTTAGGATACAATATTTAATTCCATGGAGAACACTTATTTGAAATAGATTTAAAAATATGGAATAAAAAACTATTGTGAGAGAATTAAAAATTCCATTGTAAAATTATTTCTCCCACCACAGTGTGTTCATTTCTAAATTTTTTTTGATATATTTCTATAATGTCAAAAATGTATGTTTTTATAGATAGTACTTGAAATGGAATTTTAATTCCATCACATAAAAAAATCCATTTCCAAAATCTATTTGTGACCGACTCCATGTCCGATGCAAAAAAGTTAAATTTCTTACGGTGATCCATGTACATTCTCTATATAGTCTTACAAAATCCATGACCCTTCTGAAATTACGATCATAAAATCACGAATGATTATATTCTACCAAACTATAAGGTCCTCCTTATCATTACCCACACCAGACCAAAACGACTAATCTACGGAACATATTTCTTATCCATTATTAAACGTAATAACTATGAATGTCCACACACTCATATTCATGAGCCAACACAAAATAAAAATATCTATCCATTCCAAAATTACTAGGAGTTTAATCATTTACTTTCATATAAATTTACCCATAATAATGACCACACCCACCAATGGATAATGGTGTGGTCCTTTGAGTCACATGTCTATGACTCATCCTAAGCCATGCTCTTCCCATCCCCAAATAATCTTATTAAGGTACATTCTCAGATTGAGTTTACCACAGTAATTCAATAAACTTAGTCACCTCACCCAAAGGGTGGCTATTAAAAACCATAATATAGTCATGAACCCAATCTCAATGATGTCAAAAATGTAATTGTATTCATCATTAGACCATGGACACCATCACAGTTCTCAAGATCTCATGGAACCAAAGAAATTCCAAACATAACCAGATATTTCAATTTCCACCAATCCACAAACCAAAATGGAATTATAATTAATAACTATTTACGTTCCCTAAAAATTAGAGGCTTTTCCTATAAGAACCATGTTAACCCTCAATTTCATTCTTCAAGGTATATTTGACCTCTAATAATTCGTTCACAGGTTTTTTATCATCATCTGTCTCAATCTCATCTAGATACAATTGGTGTACACCCAAATATTACTAGATCACCCAACCAAATTCACTCTCCCATGACTCTAATCCCATCAAAACTATGCTCACACACATGAAAAATTGAATTTTTTCCTTGCATTAAAATTTGAACTAGAGAAAAAAATCATTGATAAAACAAACATGAGTAATCCTAAAAATTCTATGCCCATAAAAATATCATCACATTATATAGCATTATACCAGAAACCATAAGGTTGGGTGTCCAATTGATCATACCTTCTAAACCCAACCATGAACCCACAATCCATCCATATACATTACTTATCAAAATAACATATAATTATACATTAAATTCCACTACCATCACTTGGGTATCCTTCTCATTAAGGTAAATTTTATGAACCCTAAATCATCTTTCAGTCATACCTTTCCTATAGAAAACCATCACCATGGAATCCAATACCTGATCCAAACCACTAAGAGTCGTTATACATCTCTTAACTTGAAGGTCTATATAACCATTATAAAAGAATATACTATAATATAATTAATGTAAAAAAACATTAGTAAATTGATCATGATTTAATACCACAATCAATCTGAGTAAAATGCCACCAAAATTTTATATAGAAAAACATAATACAATTTTATATTAAAACATTAAATAAGTGAACCTCAATAATTAGAAAAATCAACCACACATAATCACTCATATATCATGAGAATACTATGTGCCAAATATTATTCATCTACACATACCACATTCCAACATGAGTTAGCAGACAAAAACAATAAATAATTACCTCAAATCATCAAATTATCTTGGATAAACATCTCAAATGTAGTAAAAAAATTCATTAACACAATCCCATAACACTGATAAACTAGAATTCTCATAAGAAATGTGTTCATGAACCAATAATCTATGTTCTATCACAATCTGTGAAACATTTTAATCCTTGCTTACTAGTACCCAAATATTAATTTGAATAAAAACATTATCTAACACAATTTTTCATGTCTAACGCCCTGAGATTTTAGAATATATTTTTCTTTTAATTAATAAAACCATTGAAAGCATATTACTATGGAAAAACATTCTAAAAGGAACCGAAGCACACTAAAATTACATGAATATAAAATCTTTAATAAATAAATATATAATAATCCATTAAAATAATTACATATTACCATATTTCTATAATTAATGTTTAAAAAGTATGTCTTTCAAAAAAAGATTAAAAAATGGGGGTATAATATATTACTTTAATAAATTAATTTGATCACTATTAAAATTTAATTATAATAGGTATTATTTATATTTATGAAGTATTATTTCAGCATTCAATTATTTTTAATTTTATAGGAAATAATATTTAATCCACTTGCGGTTTAAAAAGGCCATTTTTCGATAAAACAAATTCATTGTTTTATCATTAAATTTATTTATTATTAAAATTTTAAAATATAAATATGATAAATTGAAGTTAATTTTTTAAATTTAATGTAAAAATTAACATATTTTTATTTTTTTCAGTTTTCTCAAAATAATTGATTTTGTAGTGATTAGTGAAAAATATGGTCTTTTCTAAAAATATAAATTTGATGACTTTGTTAATATATGGTAATAGACTATAAGATTATATAAAATCTATATTTATTAAATAATTATTTTGGGAGTAAAACTAATTATTTTAAAATATTATATTGAACTATGAAAACCGTTGTTTAACATTTTAGATCATAAGTAACATTTTATTGTAATTTATAAACTCTTTTCGATCTTTTATTTTAATTAAGAAGTTTAATTGTAATATTTAGTTTTTTCCTTTAATATTATGCCACATAACACTTAGTTTGTTTTATAATAAACCATTTTATGTCATTAAATTCATTAAAATGTATAAATTTATAGTACACATAAATTTTGAACTTAAAATTACATTTTTTATAAAAATGGATTATTATGTGTTACAAGCACTAATGTTAAAAATTGTTTATATCACACATAGAAATTTTATCCAATTAAATTAATTAAATCTTTTTTGAAAATTTGTAAAATTACTAGTACTATTCATTTTATTTAATAGAAATAGAATTAATTTACTTTGGAAAAAAGAAGTTTCCATAGTAAAAATAACAATGGTAGAAGTTAAAATTGTTAGATTGAAGGACTTGAAAAGGTTTTTTTTTTGAAAATTTTATCTTTAGGTTTGAACACACTTACCAGATATCACACTCCATTAATTTAGGAATTTAATAATTTATAACAAGTGAAATATGTGCTCCCTTTATATTATATTGAAATATTAACAAAAATTTCATTCTCAAAACTTATAAAAGGGACCAATCACCACCCCTTTAATACTACTAAAAGATTTAGTTTTAAAATTGAATATATTCTATTTTTTATTCCCCTTGAATAATATTCTTTTTTATTGAGACTATAGTCACAATATATTTTTTTAATAACTCTATTTCTGAGTAATCCTCTAATGAAAATATAATGATTTCCACGCGATATATCATTTTTTCTAACTTATTCTCATTTTTATCTTACTTTATAAAATATAATTTTATAAATACAATATAATTAATGAATTAATTTATTTATTCGGATTGTTATTATCTTGTGTGGTTAACTATTAACCATATTTCATATTTTCTATTATGAAAAATGATAATGATATTCTTGTGTTGTGTGGACAATCGCCTCCATGAAGCAACATCTTCATTTTTTTCAACACAAACTATCTTCCCTAATAAAAATTATATAGTTGGATAAAATTGAGAATTATATAATATTATTATATTGATAAAAATTATAATTAGCCTCCATTCCCTCTTAGTCGTTTAATAATGAAAACATTAATTGTGCATTCAACAGACTATCGCCTCCACAAAGTAACGTATCTTGTTTTTCATCTAGTTTATTTGAAATTTATTAAAATATAATAAAATATTATTATAAACCTCCAAACTATCTAAATAATTTTATTATGGTTCTATAATAAATATTTTATTCCAAAAGATACAAATTTCAAAATCATAATGATCCATTAATTATTATATGTTCATATTTGGGTTAGTCTAACTACCTAGAGGAAGAATGCTATAAAATAATATTTTGGATCACTATGAGAGATTAATAAAGTATAATTTATTATATAAATAAAATCATAATGATTTTATTTTTGTTCTTTAATTTTAATATTCATATTAAACTAATTAATTTGGATACCACCATTTGTTTGTTAAATATCACTAAAACATGACTGTCACCAATTTCATATAAATGTATTAGGACAAAATTCTCGTAGAATTAGATTTTAACATTATAAACTAGTATTAAACTTCATTTATAGCGCCATTTGTGTTTTTATAATGTTGAAAATTGGGAAAATGATGAATAAAAAAAGAACAATTATGAAACTACTACCAAATGATCAAGATTTCTCACACTTGATATTGAAAATAGATAAGAACTCCCTAAAAAATGTATAATGAATAATTATAAATCAATTTTATAAAAGTATATATATATTAATAATTATATAAAATAATTATATTAATTTATTTTTTATATATGTATTCTTTTATTACATTCCACTAAGAGGGGAAACACGGTAATGGTTTCTTCATTACATTTTTAAATACATGAGACATGTTTGTTATTGTGTATAATAATTTCTCTTATATGGTTTATTCACATCCCTATAAAATTAAATAATAATGAATATATTTTATTTCTTGATATTTTAATGTCCAGTTCTTGTTATGCCTTTTATGTTCTTTGATTGTTACATTACCATTACCATGAGAGTGTTTTTTAACTCAACCCACTTAGTTAAGTTAGAATGATTCTATTTGAACTACATTCCCCCGTTATTGAATTATTCTACCCTGTGACTTTATTTCATTATAATTTTTAGTATTATCTAGAGGAAAATGTATTTTAAATAAAAATATTTTCTAATGATGAATTTATTTATCAAAAAGTATATCATTTTTATAAATAATCCTCATTCTCTTTATTGATTGTTTCTCTTTAAGGTAATTACGTTTTCTTTCCTACCACTGTAATCCTTTATATTTAGAAACCTAGTTATATTTTTACTCATGTTACCTCCCTCTTTCCCTTATCATATTTTAAAATTTTCATTTTATCAACTCTTTTTAGGATGTGGGTTTTCAAAAAAGGTATTTCATAATATTTTACAAAAAGTTTTTCATTATTTTTATATCAACGTTTTATCTTCCAATCAAATTTATCATTTATTATAATTATGTATTCTCAAGGATCCATTATTAAAATATTCTTTTTAAAAGTAAATTTTTCACAATAATTTCAATTCACATTTTTGAAACCATTATATCATTTCGCATGCCTCATTATTGATATTTATTTACAATACTGATATAAATTTTTTATAATTTCAATTTCCCAAAAGTGACCATTCTAAAAATAAATTTCCAATGTAACTCATAACATTATCACTTATTCAAAAAAATAACAGTGTTTTAAAAAAATGTTTCTATCATTTTTTGTTTTATCTCTATAATATTTATATCCTTTGAAGTTATTTCTCAATAATCACACTCTAAATATTCTTATAATATACCCTTTTAAGAGATTAAATTCAAATATATCTATTATTACCATCATATTTCTTTTCCACAAGATGGTTATGATTTTAATTGAAATTAAAATCCTATATGAATACCCTAAATTTCATTACGTTGAGTGAAGAGTGTTAACCAATATCCAATTCAATGATTGACTAAGGAAATTATATAAAAAACCATATTCATTATATATATATAGTGTAAATGTAATATAATTCATTGATTGGTATCTAAAATGAAATTTATTTAGTATCATTTTATAACATTTTTATTCCCTAGGTTTATTATGATTACTGATGGAATTATGAATTTTTCTTTTTATGGTTTCCTTTTAAAGGGATATGAAGCCCATTTTCATTCCCTGGTTTATTTATGATATTAATAATTTCTTATAAAACTCATATATAAGAATGAAAATGGGACGGGTCATATTTTATCATCCATTGAATTGGATAAAAATTATATCTCATTAGACATTCAAGTCTGGGCATAATGAGTTTGTTCACATTGGCATGGGCATAGTGAGTTTTATCAAATTTGTAGGTGTGGTGATAATGCGTTTTTTCACATATGCATGGTCATAGTGAGTTATATCACATGGTTTTACTATTATTATGTCTGTTTGATTCCTTTAATTTGTTTTCAAGTTATTCCACCTTTCTATGATCCAATATTTTCAGGATTAATTAAATTCCTTATTTATGTATATTTTCTATAATATTTTTCAATTTTATTTTACGTCATGCCTTATGAAATGATATATTTCTTATGATTCATTAGGTATGAAATTATTATATATATTTAATTTACTAAAATTATCATTGTAATTTAAATTTGGATCTTTGATTTTTATCTCTTATGTTTACGCTTAATGAGAATCTAATCTCACCCATTTATAATGTTTCCATTTACCCATGTTATGAATATGAGTGTAACATATGAGAGTTATAGAATGGATTATAGTATGGTTAGATTAAGGTAAAATATTCAGTTGTTTTTTAAAGTATTTTTCCTATGTAACTGGTCCTCAAAGACACTAAGACAAAAAAACATTTCAGTAGTGTGAGATTTTTTAGATATTTAATACTAATGTGAAAAATTTCATGTTTATATTAGATAAAATCATAAGTTTTCAAAGTTATTTTTTAAAATTATGTGTTTTTAGTACTAGGCCTAGGAGTTTTGTTTTAGGGATCATCAATAATTCTCTAACTAATATCACATTGTAGTATCCTATATTTCATACCACATGACCTCAAGCATGCGTCCCAAAATTGCAGAGGTTTTTCACGATCTATGAGGAGCTAAATCATACATTTGGGACACTATAGGATTGATATCATATCAGTAAATCAAAATAAATAAACAAAAAATATCTACATTAAATAATTGTAGTGTAAAATATCAATAATAAAACAATACTATCATAAATTAAAATGTACTTATAAAATAACACATCAAGTGGATCTCCCATGAGGTAGATCACATATATATAATTAATAAAATAATAAAGATACAGGAAGACTCTATTAGCATCCTCATGCCTTACCTCAATCCCACTCATGTTTCCCCATCCTGATACACTATATAACCTATGCTCATACATTTATAACATTAATTTTTTCATGCATGGTTGGGTTCCTTGGATAGGTGTGAGAAATACAACTTAGTTGGGTCTCACTGATCTATTCTAATTTACATAATGATATACATTTTTTTGAATGAGTCAAGTAAATAAAAAGAATGAAAAGAATTAAATCACACATGTCAGGTCATCCTATTCTAACTTGGAAACTACCAAACCTAACCCAACCAATGTTTTCCAATTCTATATAAAGTATTATCATGACAAAAAACCTGAAACGTGCCAAAAAATTCAATATAAGGTGACATTTTTTTCCCGACCACTACCATCTTACAAAAGGTAGGTTCTACCAAACCTCAACCATATCACACCAATCCTTGATATCTATCCTCCTATGTACTGAAATGTCCTACAATCATATATTATACCATTACCCATTAACGTTAGGTGTTCCCTACCAGCACACCCTCACTCAGTATAAGGACACACACCTAGTCTCACGAAACAAACCAGTAACCACACCCCTCTCCCGAGGATTGTCTCACACCACATAAAACATCAAAACATATATTGTACTAAAACCCTCTCACTTATTTTACTCTTTCTAGAACCTTATCACTTAGGGTGGGGTTAACTATAATATAGGCAAAAAATCATGATGAGGTAGAAAATAGATCCTACCTCCCTTATAAGTTGAACCTTCTCATGGAACAGTACCCTCCAACATAGGTTGGTACCTGCTTGAACCCTCTCACTTAGGTTGATTCCAAGAACCAAATATAATCATCAACTACATGACACTGAAAAATCCTCTATTGAATGGTGTGTCTCACCAGCATAATCTAATCCAATAAACTCTCACATAGGGTATCCCCAATAAAAACCTCTCACTTAGGTAAATCACACCTTCATATCCTATCAGATGCATCATTATCCCTATATGATAATCTCATTAAATTACCTCATTTACAAAAAAAAAACCAATTGAAATTCTCATCTCACCTATGAGGGCCTCTAATGGTTCATTATACCCAATATAGTATCGATAAAAAAATATTAACCCATATTAGTCACCCCATTTTGAGTCCCAAACCTTCATGACCTATCAGACCATGACCTCAACAGATTTGGTCTAGTTTACTTCCAATTAAAACATTAATATACTAATATTAATTCTCATAGAAAATGTCAAAACCATTCCTTCAATACAAATTAAAAACTAATTAAAACCCTACCAAGAAAGCCCAAAAAACTCTCACAATGTTTCTAAATCAAATTCCATTTAGTAAAGATCTCAAGAATATCACATATTGGAATATCACCTCATACCATCTCCCCAATCACTAGGGGACCTATCCAACTCATTGCACTCACCCAGGATCCACTCTACCTATAAGAGGATGTTCCCAACAAAGCATAAGATACATGATTGTCAAACTTTTCAACACTTTTCCTATGTCTCCCAGGAATATGATATTAAAACTATGAGGCCCAACCTATAATATCGATAAATAATTCCATATCTATGTATTACCTAACTTATACAACTATATCTACATCATTATTAACCATTGGATACATAGTTCAAGGAGATTCAATTGATTTCAACTTATATCAGGGCACTTCCCCACACTTTAGGAGGACCAATGACACTCTATCATTGTTCCAAGGATGATATTATTCCCAATCCATCATAACTACAAATATATTCTCATGTATTCACGCACAATCATACATAAATATATATATGGTGTAATATTATAGGGAACAGCAACCTAAATCATAGAGTTACCCCCATTTCATTCCCTTTTTCCATCGAACATGCCCATGCTAGGACTCATCGAACACCTTGGACCCTATCTATATTCTCCACATACAAATAATTATTTATAAAAATTTATAAAAATTTATACAATTCAAACTAAATAGTAATAATAGATAAAAACGCCCCATGAAATAACTTCTCATTGAAACCTCAAACAATGGCATGCCTACCACCAATGGAATTCTCTCAAAAATCCCAGAAACAAATGTCCCAAAAATATCTTGACTTACCTTACCATTATGGGTTTTTAAAATTCATTTATCAGCAAAGTTATTCAGTTATTTCCCTCTATGTGATCCTTTTAAATTTTATAGCCATGTATAATTCCATTTTCAACCATGAAATGAAACTTATCTTAATTTAGCACATGGAATATATCTTTACATATTTGTAGTACCAAATTGATCCCACATAGACAAACCTCGAATCAAAGATTGTACATTGGAATGTAATCCATGAAACTATTACTCAACTCCTCTAATATCCCGGGTAAAAAATTGTGTCACATATTGCTAAATGTTAAGAGGTACATTACAACTACCGAATGACATGCATCAATAGGTGAAGCTGCTATAGGGGAATTTTAATATTATTTTTCCATGATCCTTCAATGCCATTAGAACTTGTTTAAGGATAAAATATCCTTCAATAAATCAGTATTACTCATTTTTAGATTACTATTTTCATATTTGGTCGACAAATTATAGGGGAAAGTGATCCATCCTTATTGTATCTTTAAGGTTACTATAGATGACACAAACATTCCACAGTACATGAAAAATAGTATTTATAAATATTTTATTAGTATTTATCAATATTTTAAACAATCACTAAAAATTCCATATTGGTTTTTAAAATCTTTCATGGATTATTGTATCAAAAACCATTTTATGGAAATTTTATTTTCATAATTTTTTATTTCAATTTTTTTTGAAAAATATTAATTTAAATAGATATTTTTTAAGAAAAATAATTTATTTATTTGTTACTTAATATTATTAGGACCCATCCTCGACTCTTCCCAATCTCACCATAGCCCATCCCACTCATCCCAGTTTGGGACCACCCAAATCATCCCACCATGACCCACCAATCACGACCTATAAAATAAATACTATATATGAGGTTGGTAAGATTCCAACCTCTTATCACTTAATTATTATTTAATGACTTCATGATTCCACCAATCCCATCACCTTTTAACTAGATTGGCATTTATAAACTTTTCAATATATATACATACATATGCATATATATATATATATATGTATATATATTATTTTTTCATCATTTCAAAATATTAATCAATAATTAATACATTATAATATATATATATATAGAAACATACATATATAGATATATTTATATAAATACATATAACAACATATAATTATATATACACATAAATATATATATATATGTATATGTATATGTATATATATAATTATTTTTGAAAGTATATAATGATATATATATATACATATATATATATACATGTGATTATATAAAAATTTACATATGTACATTTATATATAGTTTTCTATATCTTTAATTAGTTATTATTAATTACAAGTTAATATTTATACAATATTATTTAATTAATAATCATTTTGAAATATACATTACTTATTATAAATTAATTGTTAGTGATTGTTCATATGAGTTATTGAAATAATAATTCCTAGTTATTAACTTCATATTATTATGTATTAATTATTAATTGAAACACACAGATGTGTATATAATTAATTTCTCATATATTAATATGTAATTGTATAATTATAAATTTATGTTCTCATGTGTTTATTTTTATCTATTTTCATATATTTTCAAACATACACACAAATATATATATATAATCACACAAATACAGACATATATATATACTTATATATAATTACTGAAGAACCTAATATTTTATAAATTTTTGTTTACAAAAGAGATTAAATGAGGTTCAATGTTTGGAGAAGAACTCGTTAGAGTTGTGGAGATACCGTATTGGTTCCATCTATGATGACATATATTTAATTAGTGGTTTATGTCTCTTGAATGAGAATTTTTAAAGGAATATTTGTGGCTAAAGTTAAAAGGAATTGAAGTTTCAATGGAAAAACTAAATATGAGTATTTGTATATTAAAAGTATTTGGGAATCAGTTTAAAGTGATTTAAAAAAGTTCCTTTAGTTCAGAGATTCATTTAAAATTATTCGATAATCCTTGAGATGAGTTGGAGTTAATATGTCAATATCTAGATGAATATCTATGAAGGAATTTTTTGGACTGCAATTTGACTAAGATAGTGGAAACGTTTGGTGATTTGTCGAAACATATAAAGACAGTAGAAAAATGTATGACAATTTATATGTTTGATGGAAATATAAACAAATTAAATGATATAGAAGATAATTTTGAATGTTCAATGAATATATGAAATAAATTTCAACCTCCGGTCAATGGATTTTCTCAGAAGTATTAAAATGTAAGAACATTTTTCGAGATGTGTATCAATGTTGTTGAGAATCTCTCAAAAATAGAAAGGGAAATGGTCTACATTGAAATATGTCTGACCAATGTCTTCTAACATATGGGTGTCCATCACTGAGAAATATGAAAAAGAAAATAAATCAATATGATAAAAGATATAATTATTTACCTTTGTTATGTACATACACTTATATAAAAAAATGATATTTTAGAAACTGTGTTTTTCAAAATAATTCTAAAGAAGGAAAATAAACCAGGAGATGTTTGAACTACTCATCATTAATACAAACATCAAAAATGATCTTCTGATTCAAGATTAATGAGTGATAAAGTTGATCTTCATTATTTTTACGAATAAGATCAAGCTAAAATGTTTTCATATAATTAAGATAAACTTTATACTGGTATTTTAGATACACCCAATCCATGAAGACATAAGGTGCACAAAAAAATATAATTATTTTATAATTTATATAGTAATGGAGATCTTTTATCTAAAAAAAATTGTGATATAAATTTGAGAATAATATTCTCAAGACATCTTGAATAATAAATTAGAAATTTCATTCATAGGGATAAAATGAAATAAATAAAAAAGGGTATTCATAGAAATTCTATGAGGATAGTTTGTTGGTGAAAAGGGTTTTTTTATCCTGGGGATACAACCACATAGTTAAGTTCAAGAAAAATAGAGGACATATTATGTTCAATCACTATAGTGATTTTATGAATATTTTTATAACAAATATATTGAAAACATATTTTATAGATTAAAAAATATATATATACTAAGAAAAAAGAAATAAAGATGGTTTGTGTGTGTCTATGTGCTTGTGAGAAATAGATACAAAGATATAGAAGAATGACATTAGGTTATCAAGGATGAATAATACTCTAATGATAATTTTAAAGCATCACCCATGCATTGAGTAATGTTAAATAGGAATATGTTTTGTATAATATCGTTCAATATACAGTATTTTAGAAGCTAGAAATTGTTAATAAAAAAATAAAAAATAATGTATCAGGAGAGATCAGTAGGTATTTTTTATAATCACCTGTATCAAATAGACATATTAATTTAATAGCTACAATTTTTTAAGATCATATCTTGCTGGAGTGTGATATAAGTTGGTGATCAAATTCTAAACCAGATCTTGGGTAAAGAATATTTAGAGAGACCATGTTTCATGTTATTATTCATATATATAAACAAGAAATATATTTTAAATTAGTTTCATCCTAAATATATTTCTGATCATCTAAAAATATATTTGATAGGTGGATTAGTGGAGGCTGGAGTTTCTAGTATAAACAATCTTTTGAAGACTTTTAGATGAAGTATAAATATCTTATCCAGAATATAGTTCATTTTCATATAGAAGTGGATGTCAAAACCTCCATATGGTTACCTCTTGTATAATATAAAATACTGAAAGTAGTGAGTGGAGGAAAATTCCATATTCATCAATATTATAAGGAGTAATTTTCTCAAGATAGGGTTGATCCTTGTAAAACAACATGTTTTCAAATTTACATTACTTTCTGTAATATGTGTGGGGGTAGGATGTTAAAGAAGAACTAAATTGATTAATTTATATTGTAATAGGAAAAAATGTTCAAATACCAGTGGGTATAATAATTTATAATTTTATTTATAATTTTATAAAAAGTAGTCATGCCTGATTCTACCCTCACCCACTAAGTAACTACATGTTATTCTAATGGTATCTCAATAGGTATAAGATAAAAAGGCCCCCTATTGTGGGGTTTAATTTTTCCACGTTTGATGTTTCTAATATAAATATATAAAGTTTAAATTTGAAGTGGTTTAAGAGGTGCCTAAGATGACAAATATAGTTTCTATTTATTTTTCAAGAAATTTAGATATTTTATCCAAGACTCAAACAAACCATAATAAAAGAGACTCTATGAACTAGATAGATATTTTAAAGGGAAAATAAGATGCATTATTACATGAGATTAATCAAAGATATTATTTATCTATATTTTTTGTATATGACTCTGATGATAACTCAAGTACAACTTGTGATAATGATGTGTTTAATGAATCACTTAGTGATATTTATTCTAAATTTTAGGATTATTTGAATAAACTTCTTATTGAGGTTTTCAGTCAAATATTTTCATTAATCAAGGGGATAAATGATGAAAAAAATAATTAGAATTTGTAGATGATGCAATAGAAGATTAATTAGTGAAAATGATAAGAAGATGAAATATTCTCACAAAACATGTTGAAAGGATTAATAAATATAAATTTAAAAAAAATATATTCTTTGATTGATGAATAAATGAATTTTTTGTAAAAAAATATTTTTTTGATAATTTTGTTAAAAAATAAATCCATGAATTATAAAAATCTCAAAAATTCTCTATGGATGATTGAGATACTCAATAATAGGTTAATGAAATGAAAATAAAAGATATAAAATATTATACACTAAAGGTTATTCAGATGCATGGGGATAAAATGTAGAAGTTTAAAATATAATATAAACATAGGTTTTAATCACTTGAAGATAAAAAGTAAATTCTTAATATGAAATTTCTTGAGTTGGATTTGATGTTGACAAATCTAGAAAGAATCCAAAAATAATCTTCACAATATGTTTAAAGAAAATTTATTTCCCCATATATTGTTGAAAAGTTTAAAGATATTAAAGAGACTCCTGTAATTGGAAATAAGATCATGTGATCTTATAGTTCTCCATCTACAATAAGATAATAAAATAAAAGTTACCATTGTCATGATAAATATGGTCTTACTAGTATATTTTTCTTTACAAGTCCAATATTAAATTTAAAATTTGGAAAAATATGGGTAAATAAAAATAACAATAGATTGGTCACATCATAAATGGTGGATATAGAAATTTCCTAGAAGAAAATATTGCCAAATCAAGATCTAATTGATAGTGTAAATATATAATAATAACAATCCACTCAGTCTTGATATAATATTAATAGAATAAAAATAAGAAGTTTTATAGTCCACTATTAGAGTTTTTGGAGATTGGGGAACAAGGAAATGGAGTGTTGGAACCATATATCTAAAGTGTCCAAAGGATTGTACAGTCACACTGAGAGGGGGCTAAATCAGGTGTGACCTATTTTAATGAATTATTTTTTCACTTTTTAATTCAATCATTTGTCACCTATTAAGATGAAAGGATCATGCATGCAATGCTAAACTGAAATGAAACACAACACCTAGTATTTTTAAAAGATTTGGTACTAAGACCAACATCCATTACATGTTGGTTAGACCACTAAACATGGATTATCCACTATAATAATTTTATAAATTAGAATGGTTCATGATGAAATTATTTATACACCCAAATAATTGAACCTTCAGTTGATTCAGATTATAACTCTAGCAATCAAACTCTTCTACCTCAGTTGGTTGGACCCCCCCCCAACCATTCAACTGGTTAGAACCCCATTCTCTAGATCCCCATTAGCAACTGGTTAGGCCCCCCAGTCACAAGCCCCATCTTCTTCTTTATAACATTTAACCCACATATAGGATGATTAGTTGATCTCCTCCAGGCGCTTACTAGATCACACTTTATGTTGTACAATTAATGTTCCTTTTCACTAAAGCTAGACATGATCAAATACTTCTAATCACTGAATATTGTTATCTTCCTCAGTTCAACACTGCTTGGGAATGAATTTTTTATTCTAATAAAGACGCAGCCTGACTAAACATTGAATACTCAAATACAAAAATTCTTTGGAATCACTGATTACCATACTGATCTAGCTTTAGTCTCAAAGATATTTACACAAATTAAGCAACAAATATTTCATGTTCAATTTTTCAAACATCATTCATGACCATGATTTCATGGATATATCACTTTATGCATGCATTATTTCATGTGATTTCATATTTGTAAGTCCCCAACCTTAAAGATTACATAATCATGAATTAAGTTAATAATTCACATTGAGGATATTTTTAGGCTTATAAATTTAGAGAATTAGGTTATAAAAATTTAATTACATCTCAAATATTACAATGTAGACACTTCTACACATTATCCATTTTTCATAAATTAAAAAACATAGAAGAAAACAAGAATTATTTTCTTGATATAAATATTCTAGAATTCTTCCTTTATCTTACCCTTCCTTATACCCTGTGGAAAACATTTCAAAAACATGGGATGAGAATAAAATGATCATTAAGGGTTATAAAAAATGTAAAGAAAACATTATCCCATAAATAAATACAAATCCATGAAACCATACCCTTCCATCATAACATATCGAATGAAATCATAACATTTATGAATGAAAAACAGAAATCATAAATCATAAAGGTAACTTGTGTCATACGTAACGTAATTACATTGTAGATTTCACAGAAACATATGGAGTTACATTTAGAATACCCATAGTAGTATATTCCCTAAATCTATTAGGCGAAACATTAATGGTTTCCTCCAGCACGTTACCTAATTCATAAGAGAGTTATCTCAGGCTCACCCGCATTAGGTTTAACACAAAACCAACCGTAAACGTAAACAATGACCAAGAAACATAACATAATCATAACACATAAAACAATCATAAAGGGAAGATAACAGTTCCGACTTTAAAATCCCAAGATATCATTTCAAGATATTGACATTATCAGTTCATTTAAAACATTCAAAAATAAGATTTTTGAATCAAGGAGTCCCATACAACATTGAATATTTGATAGAATTTTACATTTTAAAACACTTATGTTCATATAAATAAATCCTTAAAATAATTTCTAAAACATGTACATGAAAGGGAATGATTTATAAAGTTAAATCTTTAAAACTTTTAAAATGATGTTTTAGTTAAAGAGTCCACTGCAACATGAGAAAATACTTGAATAAAAATAATTAATGAATAAAATTAAATAAAACTTATAATAACATGATAATAATGAGATTAATTATATAATATGTCAAAGGGAAGTATATACACCATATAGTATAATAAATGTGCACAATATCAAGATATGCCTTAATGAAAAGAGATTGAGACATATTCCATTTAAAAAAATTGGCACCCTAACAACGTCTCATTAGAATTTAGAAAATGAGTCGATGGAAGAGAAAAGGGTATCTCATTACATGGACATAAATTGTACAGTAATAAATATATATAAGAACATATCCCAACATAAGAAAATGGAAATTTAAATACATAACAAAGAAGAAGTCTTTGACTAAAAGAAAAGGGTGAAAGGTTCCATTACAAAGAACATATCATTACATTAAGGATAAAACAATGAAATAATAATGTGTAAAAAATATAAATAAAACCAATATAATTAGATATTAATTTTAAAACAATCATAGTTCCTTCACACATATTCATAACATGACATAGTCAAGAAGTAGCTGTTTAACCTAAAGAATGGAAATTGGGTTAAGAAGTTCCCTTTCCTCGTGTCCGACTTGACTAGTTCATTATTTAATTTCCTCAATAATAAATTTAAGTTAATTATTAATTTATTCAGAAAATTTTTCAATTTAATTTTTCCTTTTATATCACTTATTACTTTTAAATAATAATTAGTTAATTATTTGAGTTCATATTGGACATTTTGTGGATGTTCGGAATTTGAGTCACAAATGATCTTGTTATAATTACAAGTAGTCCATGAGGTCAAAATTCCATTTTCTACAGAATTATATTTATGATTTATATATCATATATATAATATATATCATATATACCCATTACATAAAATTTTGATATATGAAATGAAATGCACCATTCATGGAGATGGTAAGTCGTACGTAAGCGTGAACGCTACTTTCATTTCTATTTCGTATTTAATAGAATGAAAATATAATAATAAATAGGTATATTATAATTAAATTATAATATAATATGATATATATGTCACATAATTTCATTAACTCTTTAATTTATATGTTCCTTGTAGGGCGTGAACAAATCAGATCACATTGAGGGGGCGGTAGTCCGCACTTCCTCAAATGAAATTATCGTATTTACCCATGATAAAAAAACATAAAGGTATGATATAAATGAAAATTTTAGAATAATAGAGACAATATATATATAATATATATCACCTATAAATATAGTTCCATCATAATGGCCACCCTAAGAGGCTATATAAGATAATTGAATAATCATCATTTCGTTAGGCAGTAGTTCACCATCAATAGAAACAGTATGTTCGTATCCATTAGATGGAGGTGTGCTGATGTTTAGTTCAAATAATCCTCATAAAAACATCCTTGTATATTGAAGATAGTGGTTTTTATATAATATAAATGAATAAAAGGGACTTTAGGGGGTTTGAGAATAAAAATAAAAGAAAAGAACTTGAGAGAAGACATTACCTTTAAATCGAGTAACTCCCTTCGGTTTGAACCAAAAGGCTTTCTTGAATTGCCTTTTGGAAAAATTGAGGTTTCTAGGTGGAATATAGGTATGTTGGTAGATTATTTGATTATATTATGGATTATCCAAGGAGCTTGAGAGGTGTTATTAATGGGTTATAGGTGGTGTCCTTTTATAAGATGGAGGAGGGGCTCTTTAGGAAAGTTTGAACGTATTATTTTATTATAAAATGATTTTTGGTTTAAATAGGTACAAAACTAATTAAATTCTAATATAAGATAAATATAAGATGAAATAAAATCATTCACTAATAATTTTACCTATTTTGGATATTTTTTAATCCTTATAATTTTTTAAGCCTTTGTTAACTTATTTAACTTTTACCATGTCTTCATGTATATTTAAACTATATGGTAAATATATTTATCTTAAAATGAGAATATAACCTCAAGTGGTCCATTAATGATATTTTCAACATTATATCAGTCCTTTTGAAGAATCGTATATTTCTAGGACTATTATATCATTTGATAAAATAATAATTTTTTTAAATACTCATTTATGTCAACTTATATACTATTCATATCATGACTTTTTTAAAAATCCAAAACAAATTTATACTTTCAAAAAACCAACATTAATTAAAATATAACATGTTATACTAATCTATAAAAAAATTTATGTCATAAAAAGTTTCAAAATAAATTTATTTTAATATTCCTAATCTCATTTATTTAAAACATTCATTAATGAGGTAATCATTACATCACCATTGTGTCATAAATAAATTTATTTATAAGATTTATAAAAATTATAAATAAGCTACCATGATGTAGGAATTTGTTTTTGATTATAAATGAATATTTATAGTCAAAAATATTACTTATATAAAGCTATATTAAAATTATTTTACTAAAAGGTATATATTTATGTTACATTTTCCTTAACATTAAATTATTTTTTATTATGTTTCATTTTCACTTACAAGTGGCTCCATGAGATCCCAAAATTTTCTAATGTATGACCATGGTCGGAAATGTTTCAGAAAATAGGGTTAGGACATGCGTTAGGCTAATTTAATATTATTATAAAATTATTTATTACCCTTATTTACAAGATTTACCCTTTCTCCATGGTAAATAAAATATTTAATGAAGTTACAACTCAGAATGTGTAAAAATAAAATTTTACTATTTACATGATATGGACCTCCTGATTCAAAATATAAAATCCATTTTTCTAAATTCAAAACACAAAAGTTACAGATTTTAATTTAAAATTAATTCCTGATGTCCAAACCATAAAGCATGTATTTAAGAAATAATAACTATCAAAAGATTGACATTTTCTTAGGTCAAATATCAAATTGAAATTACTTAAAATGACCAAAATTGGATTAAAATCTAAAAATATAATCTAATTACACTATAAATAAAATTAAAAATACAATCTAACAATATAAATAAATTAAATTAAAAGGCAGTTTGGAATTAAAATGTTGTATTTTCCACTATTCATTAAAAATGAACTTTATTAGAAAAATACAAAAATTTCATCCAAAGTAAATTTAGGTGTCACAATTCTAAATAAGAAGTTTATTTTTGACAAATGTATTTTATAAAAGTGACAAAAACAAGATTTAAAAATGGTTCTCAATCAAATGGTGGTAAAACTACCTTTTAAAAAAATATTTGAGTATTTATGCTTAAAATTGAATTCATTCTCATTTTAGGCATCTATGTTTTATTGGATAAATGTGAAAACATTTAAAAAAATATGTATAATTATATTTTATTTAGTTCTATTCATTCACGCAATTAAAAAATATATGTGTTAACTACCATTTAAAATAATAATATAATATTATTATTTTTTAGTATAACTCAGCCATGTGTGCAACATGAGATTTTAGAGAAACTAATTGTTGTGTGTCAGGTACGCCATAGAACATATCGTCCACATTAATGTATAATTTACATTTAATTAAAAAACATTAATAAATATGAAAATATCATATTCTATATTTACCTGGGATGTTAAATCCTTCCCCGATTTGGGAATTGCGTCCTTGTAATTTAAAAATAGTGCTCAAAAATGTCAGTAAATGTTAGATATCATAAAAAGAGTAAATAAAACAATCACTTTAAAATGAGGATAAAGAATTATAAAGTTCACCTGAGATAACACAAACAAGGGTTTCATATAGGAAAACATGAATATGGAAGATAAACTATGTGTCAAGTTATGATGGAGAGTGATAGAAAACATGATTAGGATAAAGCTAACAATCTACAAACTATAAACTTGTGATATGGTAAATGGTATTTGATTCCCCAGACAAAGAATTAAATGGACAACGTTTTTTATTTTATGGTCCTTTTTATAATGTTGTGGAATTTATTTACGAGCTTGACTAAGAACATAAGGAAACATATTTACATGACAAAGAGAGTTTAATCCTTTAATATATTTCATCCACAAACTCATCCTTTATCCAAATAATGAGTATTCAAGATAACTTGGTCACATCTGAAGAACTAGAATCAACTTCTATAAAATCACATAATCCACAAAAAGGTGAAAAATATATTTCCCCTACCTTTAGAAATTAACAAATACCAAAATGGTTAGTACGATATCAAATAATCCCTAAAAATGATAATCTTTTGTAAAAATAAATACCACTCTTAATCTCCAAAATTCAATTAAAAAATCACAAAATTCAAAAAACACCATTCAATAAAAAATTTTCTTTAACATTATTCAAAGTAATCAAAACTAATATTGAAACCCAAAACTCAGAAGGATTTAATCACATAGTCTTCCACAATAAACATTAACATTTATCTCCAAATATCATTGAATACTATTAAAGTCTCATACCGAAGTGTAATTAACCTAATCACATATTATCTATGATAGGTTAATCATTTCCATAAATGACCCAAATCATTATATGTTCATAATAAAAAAATATTCTTCTAAAATAAAATTCCAACTATTACACCACAAATAAAATCTCATAGTATTCTATTTTCCTTTGGAATACATTGTTCCCAAAATAGAAAACATCTTCCAAAATAACCTTTTACACTTAATCATCAAATAATTTTATTATACACATTTAATAAAACATAATATCACAAATCAAATTATTCCGGATCAAGAAAATCATTTAACTAAAAATAATAAGTTATACTTACCAGGGACTTCACATAGGCCAGTGGTGAGTGATGTGCCATGGTCTCCCTTCGGTTGTGGGTTCGATTCATGTGGCCTTGTCGGATGCGATGGGATTTTACCCTTCCTGTGGGTTGTCCATTTTCTAAAACCATATAATTCTTGTAATATTATAAAAAATAAGATTAAATTCCTCAAAAATAACTATAACCTATTTTATCATCAAATGTTATTTAATACCTTTCATATTGCATCCCAAAATGTAATAACCATTAATTCCCTAAAAAAAGATCATATGGACCCCTAAGGGTATCCAATATTTCCACAAACACAAATTTTTTTCCAAAGTTATTCTATCATCAAAAGAGCCTTAATAATTTTAACCATTTCTTCATCTTATAAACTACCGTAACTCTGGAAACCCTTATATATAGAATTATTAATCATTCAATATTCTTCACGATCCATAAACCATTATTCAAAAACTTATTCTTTAATACTTCTTTCCTATAAAAAATCACGAATCAAATCTTAATATTAAATAATGTCAAAACATCAAGTAATAAATAATCAATACCTTTCATTAGTTATTATCATTTTTTTCATCTTCAATTAGAATGGCATTAGATATTGGTAAACATATATTTGTACAGTCCTGCTGATCCCATTCCTAAAACATCTTCGTATGAAATATATTTTTATTAAGACCATGCATACCACATTTAAAACATTCAATTGATTCTTCAGAAAGAACTTCTTCCACTTTCCTGGAGTCAACTGGATGCTTCCTTTTTCCATGACATGTTCTCGATTTATGTCCTTCATTACCACATTTATAGAATATTCCCATCCCTTTGAAGAATTTTCCTAAAAGTTTTCTTTCCACATCCTTAAAACATAGGAATTTTAATATACATACCTTTATGGTTATTACCTAAACTCCCATTGGGATTCGTTTCTCACATAAATGACTCCTTATAAAAAATAAACCAGGTTTAGGTGGTTAATCATGACTCCAGATTGTTGGTTGAGAATAACCAAAAGAGTTCTCATTGCATCTCCCACTTCATTCAGTTTCTTATTCAGAAAACTGTCATAGTTTTCGTCACATCCATTGTTACTTTGGTTCCATCTAGATCCATCCATTTACTAAAACCAAAAAGTTCAGTGTGATTATATCAGTAAATTCATCAAATGATATCTTATAAAGTGGGTAAAAACTAATATATACGTATTAATGTTATCTTAAATGCATTCAATTCATCTAAATAAAATATGACTCTTTCTAAGATGATAACCACTATGGTTATGTAAAATATCCTTAAATAACACCCTATCCTCTAAAGTTATCTAAACTAACCTCTGATACCAACTGTAAGGCCCCAGACTTAAACATTACATAATAATGAATTATGTTAATAATTCACATTAAGGATATTTTTAGTTTTAGAGTTTTAGATAATTAGGTCATAACTATTTCATTACATCTCAAATATTACAAAGTTGACACTTCTACTCAGAATCCATTTTTTCATAACTTAAAAACTCTTAAAAGAAAACAAGAATTCTTTTCTTGATATAAATATTCTTGAATTCTTCATTTCTTTTTCCCTTCATTATACCCTATGAAAAACATTTTAAAAACTTGGGATGAGTATAAAATCTCAGTATGGGATATAAAACAAGGAAAGAAAACATTATCCCACCAATAAATATAAATTTATGAAACCATACTTTTCAATCATAACATACCTAATGAAATAATAAGATTTATGAACAACAAATAGAAATAATAAATCATAAAGGTAACTTGTGGAATACATAACATACTTAAATTGTATCTTTCACAACTACATATAGAGTAATTTTTGGAATACCTATCATAATATATTTCCTAATTCACTTAGGAGAAACATTAACGTTTACCTTTGTCACGTTGCCCAATTCATTAGAGAGCTATCTCGGGCTCACCCACCCTATATTTATCATCGAACCACCCATATACATAATAAATTCCCAAGAACCATAACATAATCATGACACATAAATCAAGCTTAAAAGAAAGATAACATTTCCACATTGCAATCACAAGATATCATTTCAAGATATTGACATAATCAGTTCATTTAAAATATTCAAAAATAAGACTTTTGAATCAAAGTTTCCCATACCACTTTGAAACTTTTGAAAGGAATTTACACTTTAAAACACTCATGTACATATAAATAAATCCTTAAAATCGTTTCTAAAACATGTACATGAAATAGAGGGATTTAGAAAATTAAATCATTAAAACGTTTAAAACGATGTTTTAGTTAAAGAGTCCTTTTCCACTTTAGATAATACATGAATAAAAAAATTAAAGAATGACATTAAAAAATATTATAATATCATGATAATAATGAAGTTCATGATATAATATTTCAAAGAGATGTATATACACCATATATGATAATAAAGGTGCACAATATCAAGATATGCTTCAATGAAAGGAGGTTGATACGTATACCCTAAAAATGGCAGCCTAACGGCATCTCATTAGAATTAAGAAAATGAGTTTATCATAGGTAAAAGAGTATCTCATCACTTGGATATAAAATTTACAGTAATAAGGATATATAAGAACATATCCCAAAATAAGAAAATGTAAATTTAAAGACACAACAAATAAGAAGTCTTTGACAAAAAGAAAAGGGTGAAAGGTTCCCTTATAAAGATCGTATCATTAAATTAAGGATAAAACAATGATATAATAGTGTGTGAAAAATATAAATACACCCAATAAAATTATCTATTTAGTTTAAAACAATCATATCTCATTCACACATATTCATAGAACAATATAATCAAGTAGTAGAAGTTTAACCCAAACAATAGATGTTGGGTTAAGAAGTTCCCTTACCTTATGTCCGACATGACTCGTTCATTATTTAATTTCTTGAATAGTAAACTTACGTTAGTTCCTACTTTCTTCCAAACCTTTTTCAATCTTATTATTCCTTTTATATCACTTATTACCTTGCAATAACAATTAATTAATTATTTGAGTTCATATTGAACATTGTGTCGATGTTCGGAATTTGAGTAAAATATTATTTTGTTATAATTACAAGATGTACATGAGGTCAAAGTAAATTTTATCCATAATGATATTAATTATTTATAAATTATATATATCATATATATCTAGTACCTAAAATTTGGATATAAGAAATTAAATGCACCGTTAATGGAGATGGTAAGTCGTACGTATGTATGAACTCTACTTTCCTTTCAATTTCATATTTTAGGGAATTAAACCATAATGATACATTGGTATATTATAATTCCATTATACAATCATATGATATATATGTTTCATAATTTAATTAACACCTTATTTTATACGTTCCATGTATGGAATGAACGAATCACATCACCATGAGGGGCAATAGTCCACACTTTCTCAAATGAAATTATCGTATTTACCCATTATGGAAACCATAAAGGTATGATATAAATGAAAAATACAGAAGAATATAGATACTATAAATATAATAAATATCATATATAATTATATTTCTTTCATAATGACCATTATGATAGGTGGTAGGAAATAATTTAACAATCATCGTTTCGGGAGGCAGTAGTTCGCCATCCACAAAAAAAGTATGTTCATATCCATTAGTTGGAGGTGTGTGGATTTTTAGTTCAAATACTACTAATAACGATATCATATTATATTTAAGATATTTATGTAGTTATAAAATAAATGTATAAATATAGTTTTGAGAGTTAGAGAAGGAAAATAAAAGAAAATAACGTGAGAGGAGATGTTACCTTTAAATTGGGTAACTCCCTTTGGTTTGAACCAAAAGGCTTTCTTGAATTTCATTATTCCCAAATTAAGGCTTCTATGTGGAATATAGGGATTTTGGGATCTTATTGTAGAATAGTTTGGATGATAAAAGGGGCTTGAGAGGTGTGAGTAATGGGTTAGAGGTGGTGGCCTTTTATAAGAGGGAGGAGGGTCTCTTTAGGAATGCTTGAAAGTATTATTTTATTATTAAATGATTTTCAGTTTCAAAAGGTCCACAACTCATTAAATTCTAAGATTATATAAATATAAGTCGAAATAAAATCATCCAATAATAATTTTATAGGTTTTGGATATTTTTTAATCCTTATCTTTTTTTATTCAACTCTTTGTTAACTTATTTAATTTTTACCATATCTTCTTGTATATACATACTATATGGTCAATATATTTACTATAAAATTCCAATAGAATCAAAAGTGATCCATTAATGATAGTTACAACCTTATCTTTGTCTTTTGGGAAAATATTATATTTTTAGGACTATTATATCATTTAATAAAATAATAACTGTTGTAAAAAGTCCTTTATGTCAATATATATACTATTCATATCATGACTTTTTTAGAAATATAAAACAACTCGATTCATTAGAAAAACCTCATTTAATTAAAATATATAAATTCATCCTAATCTATAAAATTCGTGTATGTCATAAAAAGTTTCAAAATAAATTTATTTTAATATTTATAATCTCATTTATTTAAAACATTCATTAATGAGGTAATCATTAAATCACCATTGTGTCATTAATGAATTTATGTATATGATGTCTAACAATTATAAATAAAATAAAATAAGGTATTAAATTGTTTTATCTTTAAAATGAATATTTAAATTTGAATCGATCACTTATATAACCTTATATAAAAATTGTTTTACTAAAAGATATATGTTTATGTAACATTTTTCTTAACTTTAAATTATTTTTCATAGAGTGTCATTTTCACTTACAAGTGTCTTTATATGGTCCCGAAATCGACCCAAGTATTCCCATGGTCGGGCATGTTTCAACCAATATGGTTAGGACACATTTTAGGGTAATTTAATAATGTTATAATATTATTCTTTTACCCTTATTTATCGAATTTACCCTTTAACCACGGTAAAAAAATATTTAATAAGTTACTATTCATAATAACTAAAAATAAAGGCTTCCAATTTATGCAATTTGGAAAATCAGATTCCAAATATGGAATCCATTTTGTAAAATTCAAAACATAGAAGTTACAAAAATAAATTTTAAAATAATTCATGTTCTCAAAACCAAAAAGCGTGTTTTTTGGAAATAATAACTATCAGAAGATTGGCATTTGGTTATGTCTAATATCAAAGTGAAATTACTTACAATGACAAACATTTGATTAAATGGTAAAAATATAATCTAATTTCACTTTAAAATTAATTAACAATATAATCTATCCATATAAATAAATTAGATTTATCTTCTGTTTTGAGTTAAAATGTTGTATTTTTCACTATTCATTAAAAATTAGCTTTATCATAAAAATAGAAAAATTTCATCCAAAGTAAATTTTTATGTCCTTCTTCAAAAGAAGAAGTTCATTCTTTTAAACTTAACATATAAAATTTTGAAAAATTGGATTTAAAAAGGGTCCTCCATCAAAAGACGGTAAAACTACCTTTTAAAAAAATATCAGAGTACTTATCCTTAAAATTGGATTCATTATCATTTTAAGCCACTAAATTTTATTGGATAAATGTAAACACATTTTACAAATATGTATAATAATATTTTATTTAGTTCTATTCATTTTTTCCAATACACCAGCAATGCATTAACTACCAATTGAATTAATATTATTATATTTTTATTTTTTAGAATAACTCAGCCTTGTGGGCAACATGAGATTTTAGAGAAACTCATTGTTGCGTATTGGGTACACCATCGAACATAACATTCACTTTAAAGTGAAATTAATATTTAATTCTCAAATATTAATAAATATGAAAATATCATATTCTTTATTTACCTAGGATATAGCAATATTAACTTTTCGAAATGAAATTGCATGTGAATATACAATTTGTTTTCATGCACACTCTAAAAAAATATAATATTCACTTATACAATCACCACACTACATCAAAATTTTTTCATAAAATACACTTTCCACTATTTAATACTCAATTCATGTTTTTTCATGGATGGATGTCATTTAAAAAATAATGTTTTTGCAATGTACGCACCATTTCTTAAACTGTCAACACAGACTTTGATACTCAATTTATTCATATATTCTCAAATGAATATGAACATGCACCATTTATTTTGAAATTCCACATTGAATAATAGTAAACTTATCTTGAATATTGTGAAAACTCTAAGAATACTTGTGAAGAGTGTCGCGGTACTTCAAGCGGCTTCATGGAAAATGTTCTTCCGGAAAATCATGAGTCCATGATTCACATATCAAGAAGAGCGTGATATTCTTCTTTTTCACACAAACAAAGTAGTGTAGATCTCTACATTCATAAACCATAGTGACTCATGGAGATCCTCCTCTATCAAAAATAGAGTTCAGATGTAAGATAAAAATACACACACAAATTGGCTTGGACTCTGATACTTATAGCCAAAGAATCACTAACTCAGAACATTCTAGAATCAATAAGAAAGCATGGTTTGATCAAGATTCATTCCATGAAGAATCAGCATCAGCCGATAACATCTCATTTTAAACTCCCTAATAAGATTCTATCATTCTTCACTACATGACACAGATGATTTAGTAATGGATTTTGATAATTATGGAATTCTCAAGCTATTGAAATAATGAATAGAAATTATGGATTGAGCTTCAGACAAATCATTGTGGATAGAAGATTCTCAAAATAGCTTGGTGAAGATAATAAGATCGATGGTCCTATAGAATGGCTAGGATATTTTGAAGGTCAATTCCATCTTCTATAAAGGTTGCTGCAAGGAGATCATCAGGGGAAGAAATGGAGATCCATAAAGAATTCATGCTTTTGAATAGTTTCATGGAGAATCTGATCATGGATGGAATATAATGCCATTAGAAAGTGGAATGGCCAAAAATATTACCCAACAGATCTGAAGGTTATGGAGTAATCTGTGCACTCCCATTACCTCATATGACTCGTACCCTTTATATGATTGGAATTTTTTAGATAAATCTTTATTAAGAAAATATTTAAAATTCCATATACCAAATCCAATATATTCCAACCTTCTTATTAAAATAAAATATGAATCTTGAAAAATAATATTTTTCATGTTCAAAATATTCCCTCAAGGCCATCAAACTCAATTATTCTCTATCAATCAGTTATTTTCGTAAAAAATGTGCATCCATTTTCAAAATTCTTATAATATATAACTATCTCGACAATCCCCACATTTAATAATCTTTTACTTTTTCATATTTTTAATTAATTTCCTAAAAATTAAACCTCAAAAAATCATTTTTCCTCTTCAATATCTACATATAGAAATTATAAATGGATTAGATTTAGGGGTATTAAAGCTAATGCATAAATTATATATCATGTATTGAATAATGTGTCATATAAAATAATGATTATTTCTACGAAAAACATATTTGAATGTCTTGATAACTTTTGTGATTATTGTAACAAAAATTGGCCATGTTTATAATGAGTTCTACTCTATACCAATCCTTTCGAAAACATATACTGATATCAAAACAATACCACAATATCAAATAATGAACAAAATAAAAGATATATAATACTTCATGGGATGTAATGAAGTGAGGAAATGTAAAAAATAATAGAAGAATAATGAAAAAACTACTCCCAATAATTCAAAGAATAATGGTGAAGAGGATTTCACACACGTAAAGAAAATATACTACTCTAATGGAAGAAATAACTACGTTATGGATCAATGTGAGAAAATTTATTATGATGAATGTCAAAGTAATAAATCTAAAATCAACAAGGGGATCAATCTCAGAAAAGGATAGTGTAATTGAATTAGTGGTTGACATCCATGATAAATAAGTTTAAAATTTTCTTATTAAGGAAAAATCTATGAAAATGAAAGTCTCTAAGTATAGTGAAACATTTAGAGGCATGAAACTATCAATTGTATGGTTTTATCAATAGGAAACATAAATTCATTAAAAAAATGGAAATGATAGTGATTCTATGTACTAATACTACTGATACTAAATTAGAGTCCACACTCAAGAATAAGAAAGAGCATGATCCTAAAGAGTTCCTAACCTTATATCCCTCCTAGTAATAATTTTCTAAGAAGATACAGAAAGATTAGAAGAATTAATGTTCTCTATTTTATAAAGTAAATATGTTTGTTCTAATTAATAATAAAACTCAAGAGGAAAAATAAATATTTAATTATTAATGATGTAGAGATTTTGAAAGTTGAGGGTAATGCTAGCAAGAAGTGTTCTTGAAAATTTATAGTAGTAAATATACAGGGTTCTATGTTGAGATCCAAATCTTATCCTTTCTTGTGTCACTCAAGATCTAATAAAAAATCACATTATTCTCATACTTGTTTATTTATTTTAATTTATACTATGAATTGAATGTGAATCCTGAAAAAGTAGAACCAAATTAATGTTTTTATGTCTATACATAATGAATTAAAATACATCATGGATAATTTCAATTGGTTTCATGTAGTATCCTTATAAAACATCAATTTAAATTTCTTAATTAGCATTAGACATTAACTTTTATCAAAACAAATCTTTGGTATTATTTATGAAAAAAATATTCCATGATAAAAACTATAGGAGAGAATCCTTTAAGGTGAGATCTAAGAAAGTGAAGATATTATAATTTTGATATCTCATTATTAAAACTATAATTATAGATTGCATTGAAAAAAATTATGCATGTGATGTATGATGATTGAATTACTATTTTAATTTTAATTTTACTAAATATGGACACATAATGTGAGTTATTATTGAATAAAAATGGTTTTAAATGGGAGATAACTTGTTTATTTGATTTTTTAATGTGTGTCTAAGTTGAGCGTGGTTTTGTAAAAATTTCTAGAAAATATTTTGTTACATACCCTAATAATTTATATCGTAGATTCTATCACATTATTTCAGGTATATTGAAATCTTCATTATCTAAATAAATAACTCACATTTTCTACACTAGGCATGGATTATATAGGCATATAGTTCATTAATTTACGAATTGGTTATAATAACAATTTAGTCTCATCCTTCTATAAATTTAAATTCACTCATTATCTCAATAAGGGGGGATAAGGAATTAATTAAAACAAAAGTTGTGGAAATTCTTTTTTAAAATCAAGGTCGTTAATGGTCATAACTAGACTTTTAATTTAAGAATGACCTTTTTGTATATTGTTAATGAGGGGGGAATGAAAACTACATGTATAATAATAAAAATTGACTTAGGAAATTATTGGAATTCATATTGATAATAAATCCATTGGAAGATTTTAATGAATCAAAATGGATGACTGATGATAATGTTGAATTTTTAGTTCAATATATTTTCATGAATAAAAGACAATATATATAGAAAACAGGTAATGAATGAATATAATAATGAATATTAGTGAGAATATAAAAATTTATCGTAAACATAATGATGAATATTGATGTTTTAAATTGAATTTTTTTGAGCTAGTTCATTGTGAGAATCCCTAAAATTTGATGATTATAGATGTTGTGTTAAAACATTATTAAAATTCCGAAAAGTTTTAGGATTTTATTTCATTAATAGCATTATATAAGTGGGATAGATACCTTTTAAACTAGATAAAAAATAGTTTTTTTTAAGATTTCAGAACATAATATATTAAAAAAAATTCACAATTTTTAGAAGAGGTTTTTGAAGTTTTGGAAATAAATCCCAGGGTTATCTAGATATATGGTTTTAGAATTTAGTGATTAATATTTACTAAATGAGGGATATTGATTTAAAATTTTATTATTTGATAAAAGGTATTGGGTTACATTATAAATATTCACACTGAGAATTTATGTGATAAAATACATTAGTAATCAATTCAAATATCTTTAAATATGATCTTATATTTTATAATCATTTGTAACGATGTTTGAATGCTTGAGATGATTTGAAGTGAGTCTATCTAATTAAATATTGATATTTATAAAAAAATTAGATTTATATTTGTATAAGGAAGTTGATATATATTATCATTCGTCGATATATATAAGGACATTGAGCATCTATATAAATATTTCTAATGTTACTGCATAAAATAACAAAAATATATGATATGTATAGTAATTATTGTTGTTTAATTAATACAGAACATATGTTTCTACCATATATTAATATAATTTTTAAATATATTAATATATAATATTTTTTAATAATATTTTTATGAACATGTTGATAAGAACTCAAAAACATAAAGGGGGAGTTTCTAAATTTTAATATGTGAGAACAATATCTTATTAAGTTTAAATCATTCCTCGCTGAGAAATATATAATTAAAAAGAACTCACTTTCTTATGTGATATAATTATTTATCTTATGTATGGAATTAAACTAAGAAAAATAATGTTATTTATGAATACAAAGTTGTCTAGAATGAAATTAAACCAATAAATACTTGAAATCTTCTTCATTGATTTAAATATCACAAATAAATTTTTAATTCATTATAAATGAGTAAAAAAGATAATATCTATGATTTTCAAGATGAAAATCATGTTGGTATGTTTGTGAAGAATTATGATGATGTTTTTACTAATATATGAGATACACTCATCGTAGGATAATATTATCCCCACCAGAAGGTATAATTATTGTAAAATTTATATAGTAATGGAGATTGATCATTTATGTAAATTAGTGGAATACATATAAAAATATTCTCAATCACTCTGCCATAATAAAGTGGATATTTATTTAGTGGTAATAAAATGATAAGAAAAAAAGAGTATTCTTTGAAATGTGGCGGAGAAAAATTATCGAGGTAAATCAGATTTTCATTATCATGGGATCACACCCACATGTTTCAGTTGACGGAAAATAAATGAGATGAGTTGGATAATCAAAATATTTATTTTAAGAATATTTTATATATTATATATTCATATAATATATTTTTTGATAAATATATATATAGTGAGAATAAAAAATAAAGAATGTGTGTGTGTGCGCACACACACATGTTTGATTAAGAGTATCTCATGTAGAGATTTAGAGGAAAGCACGTCTAGGTATTTAGGAAGTAGAAAAATTCAATGAAAATATGAAAGTAGTTCCCATGTATCTCATGAAATTAAAGAATAAGAATATCCTTTTGAATTTATTATTAAATAAAATTGAGATGGTTAAAAAGAAATAATAATGAATTAGACATGAGTAGAGATCAATATGTATTATTTCTATTCTCTTTTGTAAATTACTCTATGTGATTCAGAATCTACTAGATTTTGAAGGTCACCACTATCTCATGTATGAGAGAAACCAGTGATCAAATTCTAAACAAGATGTGAGAGAAAGTAAATTTATAGAGATGGAGTTTTTTTTAGTTTCTCATAAATATCTACTAGAAACTAAATACTCTATTAAGGAGGTACACCAATTCATTTGATGTAGTTACACCCTGAATATATTTATGATTATATTCAATGCGGTTCAAAAGTAGGACCATTGAATATTAAAAATTCCATTATAAAAACTATCATAAAGACTATGAAAAGCTGTATAAAGATCTTATAGAAAAGATATTTGATTATCCCAGGGAAATGGATGTTGAACCAACCCGAAGTTTAATTCATGATTTAAATCAAATAATGAAGGTGTTGAGTGGAAGATGATACCTCCATAAACCATATTGCAATAACTGTTTTTTACTTGTGATAAAATTCATGACTCTTATTGTTTAACTACTCATAGAAATGTGAATGTTTCCCATGATGGGGCCAAACCATGTAAAACACCATGTGCTACCCTTTACTATACATTTTTTATTATATGTGGTCGAAGTAAGTTAGGGAAAAAATAAAAAATTCATTTACTTCCTAACATGTAAAAATGTTTCAAATACCAAAGGGATTATAGACTTATAAGAATATGTGGATTTTTGTAAAAATTAGACACAACCGATTCAACCCCAACCCCCAGGTGATTCCACAAGATCCGAAGGGAATCACTATTTCTAATCACTTATTATGCATTTACGTATATTTAAAAACAATTATATAAATATATATAATTTATTATTAGTCATTCATTATGATATGTAATTTCTAAATAATAAGATATATTTAATAGTTAGAAATGAACAATTATCAATTAAAAAATTTAATTTCTATTGAATTATTTATGTGTTTATGTATATTTAAACACACACACACACACACAGATATATATATATATAATTATATATAATTAATAATGAATAAATATTTTTATCATATATAATTTCTTATTAATATGTTATATTTGATAGTTAAAATGAATAATTATTACTTCAAAAAGTATTAATTATTGTTAAAATATTTATATATTTACATATATTTACACACATGTAAATAATTAAATATATATAAATATATATAATTCTTTATTATTAATTATTTTTATCATGTATAATTTCTGATTACTAGGATATATTTAATAGTTAGTAATGAATAATTACTAATTAATGAATAACAATAAATCTGTAATGTATATATTTTTATTAATTACTAATTATTTAAAACAAAATATTTATTTGTTATTAGTAATTCTTAATCATATGTATTATAAATAATTAATAATTATTTAATTTTTTACATTTCATTATATTTTATCAAAACCCACCACTAAAAAATTAAAAAATAACATTCAGTATTTCGTGATGGTTTAAACCACTATTAAAAAAATAGTCTAAATCATTTAGTAGAAATTTTAAAAAATGATGCTAAATTACATTTTTTCAAGTAGTTTAACCCCCTAACATTTTGGTGTATAACAACCCTACATTCTTTTTAAAAACATTCATCCCTCATTTATTGGGAACAACCTGATGTTTGCTCCCCAAATCACCATAGAAAATTGGGAAGATGGTCCTAGTGTCCAAGAGTTTCCATATCTCCTTGGTAATAACTTTCTTCATCAGAGGAGTCAACTTCCTTTGTAGCTGCCTCATCAACTTTATTATGTTTTCTAGTCTCTTATTATAAATATAAAGGGAATGTATTATATATTTTATATTAGTTATGTTTCATGAAATATTATTTTTATATTAATATGAAACGTTAACTAACAAATGGCTATACTCCTTTGAAATTTCATCACTCACTATCACTAGTAATTTTTATCCTTCTTCCAACATTAGTACCTTAAGATACTCATATGTTTGTATAGTTTTATAATTGGAGGTTTCATGATTGGGGGAACTAATTTTAAGAATATTTCCATGGAATTAAATTCCACTATATTGAATCCTCACACTAGTTCATGATATACATCATGGTCCATAGAGTTTTGTTTCACTTATTTATTGATTGAGTCCATCATGGATTTTTTATCATTTAATTGCATCACTAGTCATCTATATTCATCTTTAGTGGTGATGATTTCATGAAAATATTCTATTTATTCTTCATGATTAACTGACATTATCAAGTGAAATTTTACCTTTCTTTCACTATCTCAGAATATTTACAATACTGGATTTCTATCAATTATTTCTTTCACCAATGTTTAATGATCCATCTCCTAATTAATTCATCTCATGAATGAGATAATAGTTAGGAAAAATAAATTTCACAATTTTCTCTAAGAAATACTATGTAATTTAAATAATGTACTTGAGGAATTAGTCTACAAGGTTAAAGAATAATATCGAGGGTTTTATATTAAATATCCCAAGAATCATTAAAACGTTGGATAGAAAAATATTTACACCTCAAAACTCACAATGGTTTTTTTTAAATATATATTAATAGATAATGTATGAAATTCAAATTCTACATATATCTTAATGTTTTTAAGAGATATTCATTTACACTATATATAAGAACCCTTCATTTATAGAAATAACACATAATTTCACCAATTTTTCTATTGGAGAGGATATCTTTTAGAAACATCACATCTTTTAGTAAATGTTAAATTTCTTTAATGGGAAGAATAGTTATCTGTAACTATTGAACACCTTAAAAAACTTCTTATATTAAGATTCATCCTTCCTTCAGAATATAATTTTAAGAAAGGTAATGGGTGGCCAATAATGTTTCACTTTTAGTTATTTTGAAATGTTATTTATAGTCCATGTTACTTCAACATTAGATGTTTTATCATCTTATTTTCCAGTTCTTTCTCATTTCCTTCCTTCTCCTTTTTAAAAATCTTACTCATTCTCCATTTTTGTTTTCATATCCTTATCTTCTATTAGAATACTCTATTTTAGTACCTTTTTTACACTCTATTAACTTTTATATTACCCCGTAGTAATCCGATTTGTCTTTTAGATAACTTTTGGGAATGTTTCCCTATGTGATTCTCATTATTCGAAAATGATGATTGTTGTCTTTTAGGTATGTTTTTATTCTTCTATATATTTTTCTAAACTCAATATATTCTTAAATTAACTTATTTTAAATATTTTAAGACTATCTATTTTATATATTATTGTTCCCCAAATTCAAATATCTTGAATTATAAGGGTTGGATTATTTGTATGATTTGTTTCCTTGAGGCTCAGAAATGATTCCCCATGGGATGATTATATTTATATTCTTTGGTAAAGATATAATTTTCATGGGAACCATTCATATTTTTCCTCATAACAGTCTTTTAAATCCTAGATTTT
Source organism: Viscum album (assembly GCA_963277665.1). Classification (NCBI taxonomy): domain Eukaryota; kingdom Viridiplantae; phylum Streptophyta; class Magnoliopsida; order Santalales; family Viscaceae; genus Viscum; species Viscum album. The sequence continues at coordinate 211,220,184 of OY728153.1, read as the reverse complement.
GGGTAACCAACCAAACATGTTTGCAAAATTAATTTGGAATACATGGTTTTTAAAAATTATATCCCATAACTATAAATTATCCCATATTATTTTACATAGTATTGGATTGATAGAATTGAATGATTTATAACTTCTATAAATATCATATGAATAGAATTTATGTTTTGTGGGTGGTTATATATTACTTTTAAATGCTAAATTTTCCTTTAATTTCTTGTACATGATTTTCATATTGTATTCTAGCATAATGGTCTCCTATAATTAATGAACGCCTCATTGTGAAGGTCCAATATCTCCTTAAATTTGGGATACATTGTAATACAAAACATCTTTGATTTTTTATGTCTCAACTTGTGTTTTCCTCATCCACCCTCTTTTGAAAACAAAATAAACCAACGCTAAGGAATTAGGATGAAAACTAAAGTTAATGTTTTTTAGTTTCATCAAAGGAATAACTCTATTATGTTGGACATTTCCCAACAACTCTTTAAAGTTATTACATACCTCATAATTGGATCCTACATCCTACTAAGAAATATTTTTAATGTCACTTTTAATCTTATCCTTTTTCATTAGTGGAAATTACTTTTCTAAAGTCTTCTTTTCTTGATTATAGTATGTGGTAATTAAACTAAAAGTAACAAAATTTATAAAATATTTATCCCTATAATTTAAAAAGAAGGGGAAATTATATTATTCTAATGAAATCATTATATACACCATTATTTTTTAATATGTCACAAATATTCATATAATTATATAGGTTTAAGTGTGGGTATTCTTTTTATAATCCACTGAATTTGTCATAATTTTATATCATCATTAGAACACATGGCTTATACTACCAATAATTGTCCTAAATTGATGGTCACACAATACTTGGAGTTGCTCCATTATCAAATGGTATTCCATAATCAATAATATACATCTTCTATTATGTTCCAAAAATATTATTTATGATTTTTATAGGTTCATTATTCACCCTAAGGTGAAATAAATCTATCAAATTTGATATTGAAATAAATTGTTCATTGTCTCAAGGTTTAAATAAAAGTATTTAAGTCATGTAAAAATTTCCTTTATTGAGTGTGATGGGTATATTTCATACAATGTGGACTTATGATGAAAAATAACACAAGAGCACATTAAAAAAAATTTAAATTCAAAATAAATATGTAAAAAATAAGTGGATTGGATCAGGAAACCAATGTTAAATTTTTTTGTCCAAATTTATGATGTATGTTTTCTCCATTACAGTCTCAAAAAAATAAAATCCCCTAAGTTTCATCACTTCCTTAGGATAAAGGTTAATATTTAGAATTATTTTCAGAACATATTTTCTAGAAATAATAAAACAAAATATAAAAATAGAAATTTCAAAGTCGAAAAACTATGAATATTTTTCTATATCACAAATACTGACCTACGATTGTTATTAATTATTAATTCACAATTTGAGGTTTAAAACAAAAGAAAAAATATCGAAATTAGATTAAAAAAACCCTGTAATCATGATTAATTTTATATTTAAAAATAGGTATAGTGAATTAATTTTAAAGAATAAGTATTCTAAAAATTTATTATTTATTTAATTTTTGTGTTAAAATATATTAATATTTTGTGAGATTCCGGAAAAATAATCAACATTTATTAGTTAATATAAATTAATACCACACTAATTATTATAATCCCTCTTGTCCAATAGTGTTTAATTAAACTAAATTTCATAAATATCATACATCAATTGAAAAATAAAACCATGACTAATATCATAGAAAAATTCCTTCTCTATCACATTTTATTTTATCTCTTATCCACTACTTTTCTTAAAGAAGGATTATAAAATATGTAATTAATTTAGATAATGTAATAAAAAATCAAATTATTCCATCCATAAAAAAATAAATCAAAATACATCACCATCTTTCAATAATAAATTTATAATATTTTAATATAATAATCACTTTTAAAAGTTAATGATCCCATATTATGAACAATTTTCATCTTATGAGATGAAAGAAACCCAAATAGTTAATTAAAAAACAAATAATCTTGCAAAATAATTTGTAAAACTCAACTAGAAATAAAATCATTCATATCAATAATCCATAGTATTACTCTCTCTGTCATAGATTTCTATAAAGTAGAAAAAAATTAAAAACATTATATAACCTAATTGTAATTTGAAAACATGAAATATTTATAAAAAGTATCTATATTATGGTGCAATGATATTCATAACACCATGATTCATTTAACACTATTAAAAATATCCATATTTCCTCCACAAAATTATTTTATCAGGGTGCAATGATTTTAGTTTTTATAAACACTATCATATCTCCAATAATATATATTTAATTCTAAAAAGTCATATTTCATCCACTAAAAAATGTGGTTGTGATTTTCTATTCAAGTGTATTACTCAAACTATTTTCTCAATTAAAGGAGTTCATAGTCCATTATGAAATTTTTATGTCATACTTCTTAAATTTTCCCATCATTTTTTGATGAATGGATCTTTCTTTAAGTGAGGATTCATACTTTATTATTTTATCATCAATGTTTTTTCTCTCACTTGGGGAAATTTAAATATAGGTATCAACATCATTGTAAAACAAATCTTTCTTTGATTCTCTAATTTTATTTTTACATAATTGTTATGGAATGAGATATGATGGTTTCGACATGAATTTTCCAAAAGTATCATATTCAATATTTCTCAAATACACAACTATATAATTTCTCTTAAGATATAAAATGATTTCTTTTATACCATTTCATTGATCTACTCTCAACCTAATCACACCATGATTATATTTAATTATTGTATGGTTTTATTGATTTATTAGATCTTTTTGAAAATATATCTATAACACTATAACATGCCAATCATGACTAGAACTATTTATAATGACAAAAATTAGGATTAATTAATCTTTAAAATGTGAAAAATGATAAAAAATAGTATGTTCACATTCAAATTTTCATTAATGTTATTTTTTCTTTAGTAACATTGAAAATGTTTTCGTGGTTTTCAGTTACATTAGTTATATATGATATTATTTTATGTTTATATATGATTTCTCTAAGAAAAATTCACATTTAAAATATTTGATAAGAAAGGATAAGGAATATTTATGGATTAATCTATGTTAAGTGACATTTGATTACCTGAAGGAGGCATTCTGTAATATTCATGTTCTATGGTTTCTAGAATACGGGGTTATGATTGTGGTCTTCTATGGTGCTTCTCATCATTGTAAGGGTTGAATTCAAATATAATTTGGAATAATGATTGCTTATGGGTCTCTAAAATTTCTTCCTCGTTAACATGTTTATGCAACCCATGATCTTGAGTTAGTACTGGTAGTATACACATTGAATTTATGGTCACATTATTTCATTGAAAAGAACATTTTAGTATTTATGCATCAAAAGATCCTTATATATAACTTCTCCTAATTGGTTTTTATTTTTCATTAGTGGATCTAGATAGATTTATTATAGGATTATGAATTTCAGATCTATTTCACTCTAGTTAAATGAAATGTGTTGGTTAATGAATTTACTTAGATGTATTATGATAATATTTCATGATATGATAGGTGTGGTTAATGGATAATGAAGGATTTTTGTATCACTATGAATATTTATAGAATCATTTGGTGGTAGAATTTTCATGTTTTATAAGATAATTCATTATTAATTTATCTAAAGAGGTGAAGTGCCTAAACTAAAAAAATAAAGTGGCGGTTTGGAGAGATCGATTCATCTATGTAGATTCTCCTCAGGGATGGCTATCGGATGGTCACAATCATATTTTATTTCATGGTTAGTTCTTTGTTTCATCATATATGTGAGAGGTGGTTCTATGTGAGTTATATAGATTGCATCATGAATTGATTACTTTTATATATATGTTATATCATGATTTTAGATTGTAGTTATAGTTGAATGGGATGAAGAGGTTAGTGGATAAATTCATGCATTGGGGTTTGGTATCTTAGTGGGTGAAAGGAGAGTATAGAGTTTAATCTAGTATACTGCAGCCATTGGATGTTACTTAGTGGAAATGGGAGGAAAATTTAATAGATTTCATTACACATTTTAATTAACATTCATTTGTATGAGACACTATATAGTTTATTTTTATCATTTAGAGAATTTGATTCATTTTTGTAGATCAAGGAGTTGAATGTGGTGAATTCATTTGATAGTATTTTCATTGATGAGATATTGTGGATTCAAGGGGTTACGAGGATGATCGCCACTTATTAATATCTTATTTTTACCTTATGAGTGTCTAAGAGTCAACAATAGGATTTTATCTCTTAATTATTCCCAAGAACATATTCCCAACCTTAGATATATGTTCAGATAGTGTAGAAATTTTAGACAGTTGATGACATATTTCATCCATGTTTTCATCATTTTGGAGGATCATGGGGAAATATTTTTTACTTTGGTTGATTTTTCATATAATAGTAGCCATAAATATTCCACTAATATGAAAATATTTTAGAAAATTTATATGTAGCCTTTTATGTCCTTGTTATGTTGGCCTAGGGTTGGAGAGTCAATAATTCATTTACCAGATTTCATACAGATCATACTAAAATAGAGGGAAAATGTTTCATAAGAACATCAATATTTCTTAATACAATCATACATCATTAGATGATAAATTTAGTAGACCTTTAGATTTTTAGGTGGGATATTTTGTCCTGATGATGGTTCCTCCTAATCATAAATATCATAGGTTTTGAAGTAGTTGTGATATTTATCCCTAGATAGTTACACATTTTGTCGTGTTTATGTGAGTTAGTATGGTGGAATATCAAAAATAAATTCTTATATTGATAGATCATATTCATGAAATCATAATTATGGAATATATTAAATGTTATATTCATGTTGAATCTTATTTCATTGATTGAGGTGAGTCAGATATTAGAGGGGATATGATGTTCATGATTTCACTATTGTAATTCATGATCATTGTGAGATAGTTTTATGATGAAGAATTACCCCTATATTTTAATTTTTATTGTGACATGGAAAAATAAATGAAAATATTTATAATAAACATTCATTTATATAGGCTCAGTGTCATGAGATTTTTTACGTTCTTACATAATATTGATATATTTTGGTTTTATATTATTTTAATGAGTTTTTTCTTTCCCCTTTGAGTAATGTTTTATTCTTTTGTGGTTGTAAGATTTTAGTTTGGAAGTTATCTTAAGGGGAGTTTACTTTTTATTTTTTTTTCATCGATTATAGTGGATGAGCATTATTTAATAAGTATCTAACATAGAGGTAGGGTTTTCCTCGGTTCTCTGATTTATAGTTTGGAGTTACTTTACATGTTGAAGTAGAGTTTGTAAATGAATCGAGATAAGAGAAAAAATGATGGAATTATTAGAATAAAACATATAATTGTATTTTAACTATTATATTATAAAGAATTTTGGGATGGCCATGTTCTGGTTGTGGTTGTGGTTCCTTAACTATTTTCCTAGGTCTATGAAAATCGAAATTTTAGGACTATTTTAATGGAAACTTATATCATGGTCTGATTTTATGGAATGGTGGATCCTATTTTTGTGGCAATGTTCATGGGTAAAATTTAAAGAAACCTATTTCCTCTATAGGAAGAATGGAAATGGAAATTTTTTTAGTTAAGGTAGATTATCCAATTTTATATATAATATTACATTTTGGTGGATTGTGGTTCATGTAGGGTGGACAGAAGTACTATGACATTAGTGGAAGCTACTACATCATGGTCAAAATAAAGCCTATTTTAGAGTATGAAGTTACTAGTGATAAAAAAGGGATGAATCCACATTAAACCAACAGATATAAATATTGGTTAACTTGGTTTCACCATAGTGTGGTCAAAATCCATTATAAAATGGTGGTTATTATTAAACTTTTTATCAAAATTTGAGCCATCCATCTCTATTGGTTTGTTTATACCCCCTTATCTCAAACCTTAGGATCTATGTAGTTTCATTTTTAGTTTTGTTGGATATCCCTTGGTGGATACTGATCCTTGGATATTTGTGATTGATCTATTATGGTCTAAGGATACTTCTTCTCAACTTTTTTGTTCATCATATTCTTGTTATTACTTCTTCTGAAGATCTGATAGAGATTTGTCTTAAGTGAACCAAGAGGAGGTCCAGACATCAGTTAATCTAGAGTGCAGGTGAATTATAATTTTTTATGTTTAATTGAATTATCATTCAATGATCATTGGATAGATGGTGGAATTGGATGTTCCTGAATGTTTGATAGTGTTTTTTGAGGATAGGGAAGTGGGATGGATAATATAAAAGTTCCATTTTTAGGTATAAATAGGAGAGAACACCGCATTGGGGGTCATTGTATCTTGTAAAAGGTTTTTTCAGCATAATTATATGGGGTTGTAACACAAAATCCTATATATGAATAACATTATGTGAAAGTCATAGGCGGATAGTTCAATGACATTCTATGTAAGAATATGAATTTTGAATCAAAGTAGGATCACATAATAATATGATGTTTTGTACTTTGAATATTTTGATCATTATAGAAAGGGTGATCAGGAATATTTAATGTTTCTATAGATTATGGAATTGCACCATGAAACTCAGTCATGCCTCAATGTACCGTTGTGAAGATTTCAGCAGACCCTGTGTAGAGGTATTGAACAATAATGCAAGGGTCCACTTTGTAATGAACCCCCATTCTGTTTTTAAAATGGTTTTACATTGAGAGCAATCTATAATTCTTATTCCACTAAAAAAATAGTGGGGGGGTTTCCCTCATCTTACATCTTATCATCCAGCGATTTGGGTGCTTTTGGGTCCTTTTTTAAATGCGAATTCATTGTTGGATCGTCAAATTCTTTCTTCTTCCTCCATATCTTATATTTTTCACTAAATTTTATGGATGTGCATTTGGTTTCCACATAAAATTCTTCTCGATCATGGTGGAATATCATTCAAATTAAATGTATATATTTGTTTTGTATAAAGGAGGCTTATAAAGATTATAAGAACACCATTTCATGGTGTTTCGATTCATCTATGTTTCTCAGTAAACATATTTATTAATATTAGCTAAATATTCCTTAATTGATATTTGATTCAGGTTTATAAATTTGATATTTTTCATGGATTTGGATTAGGTTCATGTTAGGAGTGTGTAATAAACATTCTCTCATAGTTTTAGTGTTGTTATATTTCTATGCAATTTTTACACCTAATATACCAAATTTGAAAATTGGTTTAATGTGGTTAAACAATCGATGTATGGGAAATTGTTGAATTTATATGTTCTCATGGGATCAATAGTGGTTTATACCAGCTTGAATGTTTATGATGGATCACTAGTTGAGGTATGTGGCCTTTATATCACTGATTCTCTTGATTTTTTAACATTAATTTATTTTTATATGATTTTTATTAAACATGTTGGAATATTATATTATTAGTCCATTATCAAGGATATTACCCTATGGGAGGGTATGTGAGGTTAATAGATATTTTGAAATTTAAAGCCCTTGATTAACATATTATTCTTTCAATGTGAGGAACACTCCTTTCACTCCCTAATATTCTCTCTATGTGTTATTGTAAGTTGTAATTAGAATATAGAATTTTACATTGTTCACCCTAATTGGTATAGTCCAACGATCATGAAAATGTGACGTGCCTATGAACCAAAAACACTAGACCATGTTAATGAAATTTTATTGACACAATAGAGTGGTCTCACTAACCCTCTGATCTCATTACTCCCATAAATATAAATGGTCGCAAACTCTTGTTCTATGGAAGCACTCAATGCTCCTTCTATAGAGACCTTGATCTTCTTCATGAGTGAATAATATATATATATAACTACAATAGAGTGGAACTTCTACCCAATATAATGAAATTTTAGTAAGATTAATATCCTTTAATTAAATCTTCCTTCTTTACCATTAATATTCCATATAATATGTAAATAATATTTTCAATCCTTCCCAGAAATTCTAGGAAAAACTCTTTATAATTATTTTTTTCACTTTCTCAAAGTTTTGTGCTTATTTTTGGATAGTACAACCTATTTGATTTGATCCATACTTTATAATTAATTAAAACATTCTCTTCTATCATGGGATCATTTCATATTTCCTTACCTACAAAATTTGTAAAAGCTATCTATAATTATTTTTTTCATTGTCTCAAACTTTTTTGTTCATTTTTAGACAATATAACCTATCTGATTTGATCCATTCATTATAATCAATCAAATATTACTCTTACACCATGGGAAAATTCCATTTTTCCTTAAATACTAAAATTTGTGGCTAAGAACAATAAAATTCTCATTAAAGGCCTCAAAATTCAACTATTTATTCCCTGTGAAACTTCCAATCTTTCTCTATAACTCCTCAGCTACAGCATGACTGAATCTTCTATAGTGAAGAATCATATTATAAGAGAAACCTCATATCATGGACTTCTACACTACAATGTGTAAGATATAATCAAACAATTTAGGTGGTCATGATCTCTAGTTATATTGCATAGCCTCTTAGAGTCAACTATATCTAAAAATATTGTTTCAATTCAAATAACCCAACATCTCTAAAAGATCCTATTTTTATCTCCATAATTTTTCTTTCAAACACAAACGACTAACTCTATAATGATCTTATATTATATGGTATAGGCACCTATAGAATTTTATATCCCCAAAAACATCATTAATTTTGAATTTTTACCAACCATGATACTATCAGTAGATAAAAAATTGGCATACTCTCTTAATCAAAGCTATGAAATAGGCTATCCTCCATAGTTATTGAAAACTAAGTCACCCAAAGGAACTAATGTTCCCCTTGGAAAGTATCTTATATTGGGTTCCATTAATCTGTGTCATATACAAAATGAAAATTTTCACACAAAACACTTTCCTCCAAAATATGTTTTTCATAATAAGAACCATTGTATCTCATAGATCATTCAATTGTGACAGGTGTTGGTACTTAAATATAACCTTATATGTTAACCAACACATTAGAGTATAATCACCCTTACTCAAGGTTAACTTTATTTAATTTCCATTCATCATGTTCACCAATTCCAACAAACATATTTTCTCACATGCACACTCATCCAACTCAAATGGGCTCTATGTTGCCTAATCACTACCACCATCTTATCTGGAGGCTTCTCAGGAGATAACAAAGAGTGTTATTGGCCATGTCTTCCACATAAACCCACATTTACTATAGTGAAAGATGATATTTTGGTGAAATAGTCTGTCCACTATATGAGAACCTATTGATTTGGAATGGAAATAACTTTTTGTATACCTTCATGATCACTATTTATTGTCTGCCAAGTTTTCCTATGGTTCAGTATTCCCTTTCCAAAAACATCTATAGTATATGGTAGGTTATGTGTTGTAGATTTTGTCTCAGAAATTGAGTTCTGCTTCCAGAAATACAAATTCTTATGCATTTAGTGAATCCATAACAATCATCTAAGTATCACCTAGAACTTATTGAACTATCAATTAGGTAATTTTGAATAAAACCAATCATGAAAAACTACCTAAGGGATTTTCCATCAATATTTCAGATTAGTTTTGTTAGAAAATAAAAAAGAAATTAAATAATGATTACACCTCTTCCATCTTGTATAAATAATTTTCAAACGAAACACACAAAAATCACTTATTATTTCTCATACATTCAAATAGTGATTCAGTGATTCATCAATCATAAACTCCAATATATTGTGAGTGATGGCCCAATGTGGGAAACAAGTGATACATGAAATAATTATCATATAATAATAAATTAATGCACTATATAATTTAAACCTACATCAAACATTAAAACCTCAAACCCTTAAACCTGCTAAGACCCCCCTGTGGATGCCTCTTTCTCTAGATTATTCATGAAAACATTTAACATCTCTTAGTAAAACATCCCAAAAATAATTATCCCTAGTTTTTCAAAGAAACTAAAGATTATTTCATTAATATTTCATAATAGTGATTTATATTGACAATAACAGTATTTATGAAGTATGACATATCATTCTAGAATTGAAATCTCCATAGAATGTGGGGGATCTATCATTAGTCCCTTCAAAATAGATTGATTTTTTGGGATCCTATAGAAAATTGATTTGATTCCAAATTTACCTTGGGCAATCCCTTTTAAATGATATATAATATTTCATTTTGTATAGGTATGTACTTTAACATCACAGCCTATTATTTCTATTTATAATTTTAAGGAATAATATTGAATCTCGATGTGCTTCACCATTGAGTGTTGAATGTGGTTTTCCTCATTTTTATCTCACTTTTGCTTTCACACTTGATTTTAATAGTAAATCCCACCTAAATTCCAATACATCTAATGTATTTTTTCATACACATAAACTAATTACATGCTTGATTCATTATAACATTTTCAGCCTCAACAGTCCTTAATGAAAAATTATAATTTTTTTACAAGAAAAATGAGGTGAAAATGTAGAACACACCACTGGATGTTTACTTTTAGTCATAAACCAATCCTTCCCAACCATCATTTGTATACCACATTAATTATTATTTCTTGTATTTATATAATAATATAACCCAAAATATATTGTTGGGTTGATATAATTTTGTATCAACCTCATGTAATTCATGTGAATTTCATTTCAATGACTACGCTATTGAGTAGGTTATTATGTTGTAAACACAATGTCTTAGTGAGTGGAAAAAAAGTAAAGAAAAATATAGATAATCTTCAATTTCAGATTCACATGACCTTTTATACCTTCACCATAATTGTATAATTTCATTAGACTCTCTATTGGAGTATCAATAATTCAAGAATAATCCATATAAGACCTCTTCAATGCTTACGTGGAAGAAATGGATTGGTAGATAAATGTCACATTACATTTTTGAATCCACTACAAAAGATGGAAATAAGATAATTCACTAATTGAAGATATCTCAAATTAAAAACTCATTAATTCAAAATACAATTTTAATTGTATATCATTTGAGACTCTAAATATTATAGTGTAAAAATATATAAGAATAACCACCCACTTACCCTTACCATTCTTGATGTCGAGGTTGGGATCAAAATGACAATTATGATAATCAAGCATCCTTAGATTCTGATCTATTTAAGAGTACCAAGTTTTAATTTCTTTAATTTTCTGATAAAATAATTATTCAATTAGAAGAATTTTCTTTCATCATCATGAATAAGATATCAATATTTTTTTATGATGTAGAAATCCTTTATAAGTACACCATTCATGAATGATGATTTTACATTAATCAAATAAATATTAAAAAAAAATTTCACAACCCCAGAAAAAAAAAAAGATAAGTAGAATTTGTAAAAACATGTGAAAATGTTTCATAATTTTCAATTAAATAAATATTTGAATATAATTTTCATTATATACTTACCATTTCCTTTTTATAGTTTCATATTCATTGATTTTGTTTCAAGAACCCATTTTTGGATTAGATCAAATTAATATTATCAAACATTAGATAACTGCCCAAGACATTTTTCCTTTATTTGGTCAGGATCCTCATTCACAACTTTGACCCAAAATTCAATCATAAAATTATTATAAAATAAATTTATTTATACCTATGAAAACAAAGAAAATTAACCTTCATATTTGTCTTCTAAACCAAAGTTTTATGATAACCCCTGATATTGTTATCAGTTATTTTCACTTTTCTAGATATTCTACATGATCTTTCCATTCCTATAACATTTCATTAATTATTAAAAATATCATCAGAGAAAATTTCATCCCTTTAGACTCCACCTAAGCTGGAATCGTCATTATCACATTCCTCCTAAAACATTTGGCTTTTTATATGTGAATTATGCTAATTTGAAGATGAAATATGTTATCCTATTGAAATGTTATTCTCATGTTCAATAATCCAAACATCATTGATTTAAGCCATTTTATCTAGTTATTTTTTCAAGAATCAGTATATTTTACTCCTTCATGAATATTTATGAAATATCCAATCATCTCAAAGGGTTTCTAACATTATATCATTTTATTTTTTTAGAATGAAACACTTACTTCCAAACATCTAGATGTATTTTAATGTTGGATTATTCCCATACTAAATTTAGTATGGATTCTTTAATTAATTTTGAAATAATAATTCTTTATTGGTGATATAGACTGGTGTAATAATTACTTAATTTAAATAATGCTCTGGAAGGGAATTTTTAATGAGTATAGTCATATCTAGGTTTTTGATGATGTTGTTTATTCTCAATAAAACTCCATTTTGTTAAGGATATATCACCTCTAACACCTGGTTATATATCCTCTGATTTTACCAATATTACTCAACTTCATTATTTTTGAATTATATTCCATTTTCATTGGGAAGGTTTTGAATTTTCACACCAATCATTTTTTAGCTTCTCTTCAGTATCAGCTGATGCACTTTTACACATTGTTTTTATGAGTAATCATTATAAAAAAATACATCAATATGAAATAATTAATAAAAAATATATAATAAATTTTTAGAACATTATTTATGAGTTATATCCCTTGAAACATCTTCATGAATAATATCTAAAAATATTAATTATTTTCCATTATTTAGATTGTAAGTCATCTAAATAGTCTTTCCCTTTTTTAAATAATCACATTTATGTGTGCTATCACTTATGATGTTAAGGAATTCACATGTGTAATCAATATTACTATATTATCTAATGATATTTGGTTCAATTTCTTGATCCTATTGTGTAATAATCTTTCTTGTATCTTCCTTAGACAACGTGGACTAATTTTCCCCACTAATAATATATATTTCACATTATCCTAATATATATTAATTAAATTAAACCATATCTAGATTTAATAAATCACCCCTTATTTCTAAATACTATAGAAAATATTGATACAAATAATTGGCTCACATTTAAAAAATTATTACCAAGTCCTTCCAGCAAGAGAACATGTTTATTTCAAATATCCTTTCCCCCAAACTTTTCCTCCTAAGTGATAATAATTTTCATTCCCCCATCATTACCAAATTGAATTACTACACCTTTTTATTATTTCATTTTAATGATAAAAGCCTAATTCGTTGTCATGTGTGAGGTACAACCAGTATAGAAAAACCATAAACCCAATAGTTCTTTTCCACATTAAAAATATATATGTTATTTTTTCATTATCATACCGTTTTTCTTAATCTAGGACAATTTAAGAATTCCAATAGATTATTGATACACATACTTCTCCCCTAGATTAGTAATTTCCCCTTTATCATTCAAAAAAGAGAACATGTGTTCATTTTTAATGTGTTTTTCTAAGTTCTTAGCTAATATTATCATTCCATCCAAGTCCCATTAGTCACTAACCATCAAACCCTTGATAAAAAATATTTATATTTGTGCCAAAAAACTATATGGGAAACTTAATATCCATTAAAATCATAATTAGAAAAAAGAAAACTATTTTCCTTAAATTATTGTTAATTCAATTTAGAAATAAATTTTACAAGATCAAACTTTACAAAGTAATAAGGCCTATTTTTTGTCTCTTTTACATAATTTTCCATGAGATTTGTATCATTTTCAGATAACTGAAATTATTATTTCCTCCGAGAATATATTTTTGTGGTTTAACACAATCTAGGGTTATTTTATCAATAAAATCATCTTCCACTATATTTTTCCCTTTTTTTATTTAAATCGTTGTACTTGTGGGATATGAATTCATTATACAGTAGTAAAATATGAATCTTTAATGGATTATTTAATGGTTGTGGTATTATATCAAACCAATACCATGTTGGGTGTAATAATAATCTCAATATCCTCACAATTACACTTCAAAATGAGTATTTCTTCAATATTTTTTTTATTTATTTTAATCATTTTTCTCGTGGAATTGACCAAGACATCATGGATCCGGGTTTGTTGTTCAACTATGATATTGAGATATATTATAAGAATATATTTAATGTCAACATAAATCATTTAATTCAGTATTATTATTTAATAATTAAATTTTATATTGTCATATTCAACATTAAAATATTTTATAATTATTTAATCATATGGATAGAAACCTTTATTTCTAAAAAAAATCATTTTTATACTATATATTATTATATTTAAAAAAATTATTTACAAATTATTGAGTTTTAATTTTAAAATAATAATTTAATTCTAAAATTTATCATTTCAAAATTATCTAAGAATGATTTTTGATGAATTTTATGAAATTTTATATTTTCCATTGATTAGAGATAAATGATGATTTTTATTAAAAACTGTGTTTTCTCTTTAAGAATTTATAATGTAAAATTAAATTTTGGATTAGTTTTAAAATTTATTTATTCCATTTTTTTAAAAAAAATTCTAAAAAAATCTTTTATAATCATCATTATACTTTAATATGACATAAAATGTTTTTATATTTAAAATTGGCATTTTTCTAAAAAATAGGTTTTCATCGCATTTTGTGGGTTTAACATTATAATAATTTCTTCCACATAAATGAATTTGTTTTTATAAAACACATTAAATATGTTTATTCATCATAATTAATATTTGTTAACAATTTCAAATTAATATTTTTTCATAATGTTGAGTATAAAAATTAAAAATCTATTACCATAGTTAAGGTTAAAATAGTTTTACCCGGGGGTTAAACTAATGAGATAACAGTTAAAATGACATGTAAACATGTATAAAACCTATGGGATGAAAATTTTTATACTCTATATAATCTAATATTTATAAATGTCCCTTTCTTGAGCCATTTTTATTTATAAATACATAAATATATTTTTATATTTTTAAAAATTCAATGTGTATCCTCTCCCCCACTTATAAATGGACAGCCACTCGTGTCTCCTCTCTATGGTTTATGATCCTTTTTTTCGTCCAACAAATAACCAAATCCATTCACTACATCCATAACCACATCTTATAGGAACTAGTTTGATCATATAACTAACCTATAATGGTTTTAGTTATAAACCTAAAGAGGTTGTCTAGATAAGAGGTATAATTATTAACTAAGAAGTTTAATATTATTTCTTATTCTACCTCCTTCATATCTCCTTCATCCTTGATAAAATAATACGTTAATATTATTATATATACTGACATTTCTTTTGTTAATATGATAACTTATACTATTATTCTTCCACCATCAAATGGGAAACGAGACCATCGTTCATGTGTATGGCGAACTATCACCTAGCGAACCGATGTAATTAGTTTTCCATTACGTCCTCTGACGATAGGTTATAATAATATATATAAGGTATATATAAGATATTAATGATATATTTATAATTTTTTTTTATTTAATATATCATATACTTTCTTACCTCTCTATCAATTGAAAAATGATAATGTGGTTTTTCCGTACATGTGGATTACCACCTCCTTGAAGAGATTAACTTCATTTTTTCATAACCACTACACATGGATTATACATGTAAATATATTCAAATAAAAATATTATATTTATGATATTATAACATTTATATAAATATAATATAATACTTACATTCTTTCAATCATTTTCATGGAAAAATGGAAACATTACTTGTGTGTACATACACCTTACCTTCTCCGGTATTGTGAGGTAATTAATTTTTCATATTCATCATTCATGGTTTCTTTTAAAATTAAAATTTTAAAAAATTATAATTATTTAATCATTATTATGTTTGAGATGATGTAGTAATTACAAATTTGACCATATTCAACCTACTGATGTCATTTTTAACTTATGAGCCAAATATTATTAAAACATTAGACATGAATTTAATTGATTATATAATTGTATATAACATGGTAATAAATAACATAGTGGTTAATAAAATAAAATGAATAATAAACAAGATATGGTTTCTCAATAAAGAAAATAAATAATATAATTTCATTATTCAAGATTATAAATAACATACACGACAAATCAGATTTGAGTAAGGAACACTTTACCTTAAAAACCTAATTCTAATCATTTTAAAGATTTATTATATAAATTTTTTTTTCCATATCCATATACTTAAAATTATTTGTTGAATTAATTTTTATTTACATAAATCGATTTAGAATTAAATTTTAAGACACAATTTACTTTTTGTCATTTTTTTAAAATGAATCTTGTTATATAATTGGTACCAAAAATTTTAACAAAAAGGTAAAAATAAAAATACTATTTTAACATACTTGATGTAAACAGTTCTTACCTCTGTAATAACCATTATTTTATTTTTTTACTCCTTTACAAGATATCATTTTTTTCATCAAATAAAAACCGTAATTTTTTTCATGGTATTTTCCGAAATTATTTTAGATGGAATATAAGGACCCGTCCTTAAACATTAATTATTATTGATTTAAATTAATAATTCACATTGAGGATCTTTTCAGGTTTATAGTTTTAGAGAATTAGGACATAACTATTACATCTCAAAAATTACAAAGTAGAGACATCTACTCATCTTCTATTTTTTTCACAATATAAAAACTCTTGAACACAAGAGTCATGTGTAGTTCATTGTTTTAGACAGCCTTACATTTCCTTGATCCCATCCTTGACCCTATTCATCTTTATGTCCTGTGAAAAACATTTCAAAAAAAACTAGGATGAGCCTAAAAAGATCATTAAGGGTTATAAAAATACAGAGAAAATAAAATATTAGTCCATGTATACATAAGAATCAATGAAATCATACTTTACTCATAAAACATAATCAATTTAATATACCTCATTAAATCATAAGATTTACGAATAACTCATAGAAATCATAAGACATAAAGGTAACTTGAGGCATTCATAACATTCATACGTAGGGAGAAACCCTCATGGTTACTTTTGGAATACCCATAACAGTATATTCCCTAAATCTCTTCGGAGAAACCTTAACGTTTAACTGCTTTGCGTTACCCAAAGCATTGGAAAGCTATATCGGGCTCACCCGCCCTTAGTTTATCACAGAACCACCCATTTTCATAACAATCCCCAAGAACCATAACATAAAAATATCACATAAAACATCCTTAAAGGAAACATAACATTTCCACATTTCAATCATAGTATAACATTTTAAGATATTGAAATAATGAATCCATTCAAAAAAACCATTTTCAAAACCATCTAAAATATTTAATAAAGATATTTTTGAATCAAAGTGTCCCATACCACCTTGAAGCTTTTAACATTTTAAACCATTAATATTTATATAAATAAATCCTTAAAACCATTTTGAAAACATGGATATTAATAAGAACAAATCATTAAAACGTTTAAAGCGATATTTTGGTTAAAGGGTTTTTACTAAAATTAGGGACACTTGAATACAATAATTGAGGAATAACATTTAATCAGAACATTATAATATCATGAGAATAAATGGATTCATGATATAATATTCCAAAGGATAGTATATACACCATATAAGAGTGAATTGGTGCATAACAACAATGAAGTCTCAATATAAATGTAAAATGAGATGAAATCCCTTATAAAGAAGGTATGCTTAAATTAAGTATAAATCAATCTAAAAATTAAGTGTGAAAAATATAAATACACCCAATATAAGTGTATATTAAGTGTAAACCAATAAAATTTTATTCACACATATTCAAAGTATGACATATTCAATAACTACATGTTGAACCCAAAGCAATCGAAATTGGGTTAAACAATTCCATTGGTAAAATTTGATAGCCTAACGGCGTCAAATCAAAATTCAGAAAATGAGTTGATGAGAGATAGAAAGTGTATCTCATCACTTGGACATAGAATTTAAATCAATAAGGATATATAATAACATATCCCAACATAATAGTATGTGAATTAAAATACATAACAAAATAAGTCTTTTAAAAAGAGGAGGGTGAAAGGTTCCCTTACCGACTTGGGTAACTTGTGAAAAGTACACCCCATTGAATAAGGGCCATACAATGAATATGTAAATACCCATAAATGAAATTATATTACAAAAGGAGTATAATAATGTTCAGTATAGACACAACTCAAAAGAAATGGTGGCAAATGTAGCATAAATCTCACGGGAATAAACGTGAGATGAAAAATACCTTACGAAAACTCGGCAGCCTAATGGCGCACTTAAAACATCCAAAAAAGGATTTATGAGATCAAATATTGTATCTCATCATATTATAATAAAATTTACATCAAGAGGAATATAAAAGAACATCCCCCAAAACAACAAAGAGGAACTTGAAAGAAGTGACATAAAGGGGAGTACTTAAAAAGAAAGAGAGTGGTTGGATCTCTTACGAAAATTCGGCAGCCTAAGGGCGCCACTCAAAACATCCAAAATGGATTGATGAGAGAAAATAGGGTCTCTCATCATATTAACATAATAAGTACAGTAATAGTAACAGAAAATAACATCACAGTCATAATAAATATGAGCTTAAAAGGAATGACATAAAAGAGTGTACATAAAAAGAAAGAGAGGGGTAGGATCCCTTACCTCAAGTCCGACTGGTCTTGTTCTTTTCTTTATATTACTGAATAATAAAATTTGGTCAATTTATAATTGCTTAATTACCTAATTTAAAGATTATTATTCAGTTAATATCACATATTATAATGTGATAATAATTGTTTAATAATATTAGTTCATATCAGACGTTTTTGTCGATGTTTGGTACATGAGTCAAAAATAAACTTGTTTGAAAATGATTGTCCTTGTAGTTATAAGTAAATAATTTCTAGAATAATATTAATGATTCAAATATCATATATATCCATTAAATATTCATTTTATACTATTCCATAACATTTGGAGATAAAAAATGAAAAGCATCATTCATAGAGACGGTAGGTCGTACGTACACATGAACACTACTTTCATTTTTTTTGTCATATTAATGGAATTAAAAATAAATGAGAGATAGATATATATATATTATAATTAAAGTATAATATATATGTAATATAGGTCACATATGTTCATTAATTTCATTATTTATACATTCCTTGTATTTCATGAACGAGTCACATCACTTGAGGGGGCGGTATTCCACACTTCCTCATTTGAAATTATCGCATTTGCACAACATGCAAAGAATAAATTTATGTTTTAAATATATAATACATAATCATATAGAAAACATAAATACCAAATATATCATATATAAAATACAGTGAAATCATAATGGCCACCTTTAAAGTTGTTAAAAGAATATTGAACAATCATCGTTTCGTGAGGCTGTAATTCGCCATCCACAGAAACAGTATGTTCTTTAACCATTAGATGGATGTGTGTGTAAGTGTATCTCGAATACTTATTATAATAACATCTAAGTACATTGAAGATACTATTTTTGTTACAAAAGAAAGGAATAAAAAATTTAGGGTGTTGGAGAAGCAAAATAAACCAAAAGAACACTAGGGAAGACATTACCTTTAAATCGGGTAACTCTTTTTGATTTGAGATCAAAAGCATCCTTGAAAAGACTTCCACCCAAAGTGAAGCTTCTAGGAGTACGAGAGGGATGTGTAAAGACAAAATGGGTAGGGTTTGGCCGAGACAAAGGCTTGAGAGGTGTGGTTAAGGTGGTATAGGTGGGGGACTTTTATAAGTGGAGAGGAGGGGCACTCTTGGAAAGTCTTGAAAAGTAACATTATTATAAAATGATTTTCGGATTTTAAAGGTCCCAAAATTATATATTTAGAGGATAAGGTGATAATTGTTCGAAATCCACAAATAAAATTGGTTTTTTACTAGTTTAGGTCTTATATTTTACATTATATTTTCATTTTATTTAAATCGTTAAATAATGAGGTAATCGTTGCATCATCATGGTGTCATAAATAATTTAATTTATTTAATGTCAAAAAATTATAAAAAAATATCATGATGTAGGAAATATTTTTATATTTCTAATTAATATTTATAGTCAAAAATATGACTTTTATAACCCCATGTAAAAAATTTTAAGTAAAACAACACATGTTTGTGACATTTTAATTTTATCTTTAAATAAAAAGTTATTAATGTCATTTTCCTACCAAAGTGGCTCCATGGGGTCCCCAAGTTGACCCATGGATTTTATTGGTCGGCCTTGACTCATAAAATAATGGTAGGACATGTTTCACGGTCATTTCATATTATTATAACATTATGTTTACCTTAAATTACGCTAATTACCTTTAATTGTGATTAATAAAACATAAAAGTTACTATTCACCAACACATTATTTTATTCCCATTGAACCACATTTTACATCCTAATGACAACCATGTATGTCCATTTTAAAAAATTCAAAACACATAAGTTGCATTGATTAATTTAATAATTAATTCCTACTGTCAAAACAAATAGTGTGTTTTTAAGATACATTATCTATTAAAATATTGACACTAGTTTAAGTCCAATTTCAAAGTGAAATTTATTCCAGTGACCTCTATTGGATTAAATGGTCAAAATATATTCCAAATACACATTAATATAAATTAAAAAAGATAATATATGCATATAAATAAATCATATTAAAAGGATTTTTTGAATTAAAATGCAACATTCCCACTAAAAATGATCTTCATCGGAAAAATAACAAAAAATTACAAAAAGTAAATTTTGATGTCCAGATTCTAAAGAAGGATTTTAATTTGTCAAATACAACATATAAAATTATCAAAATTATATTTAAAAAGGTTTCTCCATCAAAAGGTGGTTAATCGACCTTTTAAATAATATTAGAAGATTGATGCTTAAAATTGGATTCATTGGCATTTTAAGCCTCTAACATTTATTGGATAAAAGTAAAAATATTTGACAAACATATATAATAATTTTGTAGTTAGTTCCGTTCATTCCTGCCATTACAATGGCTAGGCGTTCACTACCATTTAAAATAATATTATTTTATTATTAGAGTGCAACATAAGATTTCAAAGAAACTCATTGTTGAATATTGGGTACGCCATCGAGCATAGTGTTCCCTTTAGAGTAATATTAATACTTTATTCACAAATATTAATAAATATGAAAAAGTAATATTCTTTATTTACCTGGGATGTCACATGGAATGGATAATTGGATATAAAAAAATGTTTTCTTACAGGTGAAAATAATATCTTTATAATGGTGATGATAAAATACAAAATTTCATGTTTTATAATTATTTTTGGTTCTTAGAAATTATTTTTGATCATGGGTGATCTTGATACAGCTCATGATAAGGGCTGATCCTGATATATCCCATGATGAAAAATGAGCTCAATATACCTATCCAATGAATTGGGTAATGGGACATAAATAACTATTTGGTTTATCCTAAGTGATTATTGAAATTTAGTCAGTATTTTATTCCATTTATAGGAGTATTTAAAATAGTGATATAAAAATAATGATCCAAGTTACCTATATGATTTTTCTATAACTATTATGTTTTTTAAAGAAATATTATTTTACAATGTAATATAATGAGAATAAGTTTAATGATAAATTAATATTACTTCTTAAGGGTGAAATTTATTGATTTGTTTAAAAACATTTCATTAGTATTTCATTATTTCAATGAAAAGTTTATGGGGGTTTCATTCTGTAATTTATATTTCTTATGATTTTTTTTAAAAATATTTAGCTTGAGAAGTTTATTTCTTTGGTATAAATCTATTTATTTTGATTTTAATCATTATTTTGATATGGGAAAATTTTTATTAGTATTCATAGAATAATGAGTTTCTTTATTTAAATTTTTAATTCCATTATTGGGGTTTTTTTTCATTCCATGTTATCATTTTTTTCATATGGTTTAATAGATGAGTAAGGACAACTATTAGTTAAAGATGGAAATTTTGAAGATATATCATAAATTTTTTTTATATTCAAAAAGTATTGTATTGTGGTAAAAATGGATACTTAGAGGAAATTACCATCTTGTGATGTAATATTTATTTTTTAAGGGTAGTGGTCTGATTTTATAAAACTATAAACCTAAAAGAGCTTTGGGGATATAATAAATTGATTTTTCATCTATAGAATTAATTTTAATGTTTTTTAAGGTTTGGTAATTATAGTGGGTATCAGAGGTAAGATTTAAAAAATATTATAGGTTAGGATAATGTAAGTAAATACTCTTATGTGATTATAATATTCTATTATCATGATATAGAATTTTAATTTTTTTTATTAAAAATGATCATGTCACCTATTATAATATTTTATTATCAGGATGAGCCCCTTTTTCTTTTCCTTTTATTTTTCATTCTTTCATTATTTTCCATCTTCCCATTACTTTCCTCCTCCTTTGGGATTATCATGTATGCTCCCAATGAGGATACTACATTTCAAAGACAATATATAATGATACGTTTAGGGACAGATAGATGGAGAGGTAGGTTCCACCTTAGAGCTTGGGAAGAGTTGGTTCATTTTGAGGAAGTTACAGAGAGTGGATTGGGTTGAGGCATTGGTGGTTTCCACCTTAACATTGGCCAGTTTTATTTTTTTCCCAATTTCAATAGTTTAATTATTTTAGATCTTAAGATACATATAATTATTTTCAGGGACATTTTTGGTATTTATTTCTTTATATTTGAAGAAAATAGATGTTTTGGGAGGATTGTAGAGATTTCCCATTCAAAAAAAAGATCACACGATGTAGCAAACCAAATCGAGTCAACCAGAACAGTCATCCAAGAAGGCCCATTATGGGGAGAGAAATAATGAGGATAACAAAACAAGTCTTGAATATAAGAAAAATAGACATAATAATTTTTTACAAATAGGAAAAAATAGGGAGATAAAACCAGGACAAACATGATGACCAGAAAGTATAACATGTCTAGACCAACAAGTCTTCATGTGACCACCCCTCACCTCCACAAAGCACCCTACTATAAAATAGTGATAAAAATAAAATACTTCATGAAATAGAATTTAATTCCCTATACAAGTATGTAATTTTTATCATGTATAGACTTACTCACCATAATGAACTCCATTTCCTTAAAGATTTCATTTTAAGTTCACATGTTTACATTTAATGAATTGTTTTCCAAATATTATTAATTTTTTTCAAAATCACATTTTCTTTAAAATAATAATATTTTTAGAAACATTTTATATTTATAAGTGTGTTAAATTATTTTCAAATAATTCATTACACATTTAAAAAATGTTATTTTAAATGAAAATTACTTAAATGATTTTTATATTTCTTTATAATTTTTCGAAGACATTTTCTAGAAAATATTTTCCAAATTATTTCAATACTTCTTATATTTTCAAGGTATTTTCAATTGAAAATTTTTTCAAAATATTTTCAATTTTCCATTATATGTTTTAAATTATATTTTAAATTAATTTTTTTCAAAATACAATATGTTTTAAAATGATTTTTTCAAATAGGAAAAGATATTTTTGTCAAGAAATGTTTTAAATTAAATTAGAACAATATTTTATAAAAAAGGATTTTTGAAATGGTTTAAGAATAGGTTTTTTAAATGAATGTCAATTTTCCATAAGGAATATTTCATGTGATCTTAAAAAATCCTTCTTTATCTAAGATGACATACTTTGTTATTGTTTATGATTCACTGTGGATATGATCCAATAAAACCATTAATATTCTTTCTTGAATTCATTATGTTTTCATGGAATGTTTTTTATGAAACGTTCTTCTCTTTAATGGGTTATTTGCTTTTGAAACCCAATTCTTTTCATGGGTTATCATTTGATGAAATGATTATGAAATATCCCTTTTTCCATAGTTTATGATGTGAGGAAATGTTAATGATTCCCATTTCATTTTATAGGTTATGATATGATGTTTATAGAACTCATATCATTTTTAGATCATGGTAAGAGGAATATTTTGTTATTTTTTTGAATATGAGTGAATTATTTTATTATATGACATGTGAGAACAGTTTATCCCTCAAACTAATTGGGTAATAATGGATAACTCCTGATTATATATGTTATGGGTGAACTAGATTACACATTCACAATTTTATGAATGGACTTGGTTTTATATCCACAAGTTTATGCATAAACCGGATTAGATTTTCACAATGTTATGTGTGAACCTTATTACATGTTCACAATGCTATGCGTGAACCTAATTACATGGTCACAATGTTATTCATGGATCGATTTTCATGTCTATAAGTTTACACATGAACCAGATTTAATGTTCACAATATTATCTATGAACTACATTACATGTTCATAATGTTATGAATAAATCGGAATACATTTTCCCAATTTTATGTGTGATACAAGTTTCACTTCTATAAGATTATGGGAGGGACTGATTTCATATCATGAACCTAATGAGTTAACCTGTTCTACTTTACATATGTTCAAAATGATATAAGTTTATATGTATGCCAAAAGCCCATGTCGTATTCCTATATTCGACATTAGTGGATTATACTCTAGATTACCTTATCATTCATGTCTTATGAACTTATAGTATTTATACCATGAATAATGATTATTGTATTTTATATTCATTGTATGATCTTCTAATGATAAAATCTTGTTCTCACACCATTATTCCCAAGATTATGCTTACAAATCTCATTGTTTACCCTTACTGAGCATCTAAGCTCATCACATTCTTATATTTCCTTTCCTCAGGTTATGATGAAAGGTTTTTAAGTAGTATTACTAAATGGGAATATATTTTAAAATTTGTTAAATATTTTTCACCAAATTAGAATAATGTGTTATATGTTTCAAAAGACACTAAAATATTACGGTCCTCAGACATGTATTTTTATAATGTGATCTTTATTAATCTAAAATGATGTAATATCCATGTATGTTACTCATGGGTTACTATATATACTCTCCATATGGAACCTCCTTAAATCCCCAATACTAGTTGGGAGCCTTTGGTGAATAGCAAGGTGTTCCTAAGGTAATGTGGTGGTCTGGTCTAATTAATATTTATATTAAACTAGGATAGGCTAGTACAATGCGGTATCAATTAAATTTTTTATTTTTTTCATATGATTTTCAGAGTTGGTATATAAGAAATGTTAGAATTTGTCATTGCCTATGATGGATACCTGGATGGTGAGTTGTGAATAGATTCATTGGTAGGAATTCATAATTATTAGTGATGATAATGATGTTATAGATTTGATATGTTTGGTATGATATTATTTTCATCATGGGAGATGCACATGATGTTTGATATTGAAAATGAATTATTGGATTTTGGATCCTGGTCCATATAGGAAACAGATTCCTCATACCCCATGAGTGTAAATTTAGGATTTAGATGACAAGTAGGTACCTACTAGTGTAAAATTATCCATTAATTAGATGTATCTATCTTTAATGTGTCATTAAATGATCAAATGGAATTTTTTTATGTAAGTAATTGGTTGAATTCTAATCATCTATAATGATATTCTTATGTATATCCTTCTGATGACAGTTCATGTTGATTCATTGTGGGATAATTTTTTATATTGATGAAATGGTCCCTCTGTGTATAAGATGTGAGGTAAACGTAGTAGTTTAGGAAATAACATGCCTTGGTGGGGATCCCCTTGTGGATTTTTATTAATTTGGTTTGACAATTTATAATTCTAGTAATAATATATATAGTGTTTTCTCATATATCATGGAATGGTACTATACATAATTGAAATAAGCGATGGTGATTCTCTAGATATGGATAACCATAGAGTTATGTTGGTTGAATTTACCAAGTAGGTTTCTTATTTAATGTGATATTATAAACTTATATGGTTTCTTATCATATATATTGGGATGGATTTTTTTCTAAATCACACTTATGGTTATGGTTATTGATACAGATCATTAAAGGGTGATACCGATTGAGAGGGAATTTTTGCATGCTTTGACCAGAAGATCAATTATTTAATGTGACAGTAACAACATATATGGTATTTTCCTATATATATTGGAATAGAATTAGACGTTAATGATCCAGTGTTTGTGCTTTTCGTGGGAATGGATCACCTGGGATGATATTTTTGGTTGTCATAGTACTGATTTATGAGTTGGGATTCTTGAGTGAGAAGTATCTTATGTGGATTCGTGGTAAGGATTATTGTTCTTTTAGTATTTTGGGTTGGAATGGGAAGTTGTTATGGATATACAAACCTAGAGGGGATTTTTGGAACAAAATATGTCATAGGATGTCTAAGAAAGGATCATGGATAATGTCTTATGACCTATAATAATTTGTTTCACCTAAACATTAGGCTTGGTAGGACTCATAGATACCTTGATATGTGACTCATTTTTTAAAAAGTAGGATATTTTCTGATAATCGGGGGAAACCAGCGAGATTTATTGGATTGGGTGTCTGAGTTTCTTTGAGGTAGGAATCAGGAGTAGGTTCTTATGTTTGAGATTTAGTTATAGTAGGTTACAATGAGTTTATGATGAAGGACTACTGACTCCATGTGTTTTGTGGGATCAACCACTATGAATGCTAGCATAGTGATATTGAGGATAGATTCAAAGGGCAGGATAGTTCGGTCGCCTTACACTGTTGACCTCACATGATCTTCTGAGCATGTTAAGAGCATGGGTGGACACTAGTGACTCATAATAGTGTCAGATAGTGGATAAGTGTGTGGTTAATTATCGAATATAATCTATATGGTGCCTTTAAGATTAGTTTCGATGGTAAATCATCTTACTAAAATTGATCTGAATTAGGATTTTGGTCAATGGTTTTAAGAAGGTTATACTAATATCATTTCATTCCAGCTTGTATGGGTGTGAGAGTCTATGATTAGTTTTTATTGAATAAATATTTCATAAATAGGATTGTATTTGTTAGATTAAAGTCTTGTGCATGTAGTTTATTTAAAGTATTGAATGAGTATTGTGTGTGTTTTTTGTGTTTATTTAGATCATGAGGAAACTTTAGTCGTATAGACTTAGTGGACTAGTTGAGGTCAGAACTCAGGGAGTGGCTTTAGAAAATAATTATAGTAGGGATTTAATAATAGGTTTTTTGATATTGTGATCCTCATTTAAAGTGGGTTATTTGTGCATATAGGTTCCCATCCCTTGTGTTCCAGAAATGGGTGGGTGACCTTTTCTATATGACACTCAATTGTTTGTGGTTTGGACAAATCCATTCATTATGTTCGGTGATGTACAAGGCATGGGTCATGGAACATGGTTTTTATTATATAGGTGATGATAATGATAATTTTGGTTAGGAACATCATATTTATTGGGGATTAATTCTCTCATGCTGTGAAGGATTTATGGGTTCCATGTGACTATTTATTGACTGGAATTGAGGGCATTGGTAACTCCAGTTCATGTAGTAAAATCATGGGAGTGCGTAGAGTATAGAGGCCTCCCGATTGAGATTCTTTTCATAGTGGGGATATCGTAATACCCTATGATTTTGAATTATTTATAAATTCATAAAAAAGTTTTTTAGATGTTCAGAAGTGGTAAAATGGATATTTTCACCAGTTAGTTGATGTTGGATAATTTATGTGACCACATTGATTGTCATAGAATAGGTTGTTTACCCTATGATGGAAGTTTAGTGTTCTTTTTAGTCATATAAATTTTGGAGGAATATTAATATTTTTTTATTTAGTTATTAATTTATTTTTTCATGTTCAAATGGTGGTATATTTTGAATAGGTAATAAAATTGAGAATATTAAATTGTGGTTGATTCTATAATGGGAGTTATTTTTTTATTCAAAAAAATCTTATGGTAAGAATCGGGTCAAGGCTCGGGCTCCATTTTCTTTTTCATTTATTTTTATTTTTTCTTTATTTTACTTAATCCATTTTATGTACTCAAACATTGGTATTCTCACATATTCCACCCTTGTGGATCCTATGTCAGGTATCTTAGAGAGAGATAGAGGGTTTGGGAGAGAGGGGCAAATGAAGGTGCAATTGTAGAAATTGGATGGAGGCATATCATCATGCAGTAACTGCGATACATGGATCATACCCAAAAATTAGTGGATTCAACCCAAATGTAGTTTGGTTTTATTATTTTTTACCTTAATCCCTATAAGATAATTGTTTTCATGTTTTTTATCCCTATATGATTTTTAGGGACCCCATGGGGTTGATTTTCATCAATTTTGATGAAAAACAATGTTTTAGGGGTATCGTAGAGGTTTCCCATTTGGAAAACCCAATCATGTGATGTGAGGTTGCAGTAAAACATTCCATATGTTCTTTTTGTCCATGGAATATGTATTTTTTGAACTAAACATAGTATAGTTAGAGTACACATCGTGCAGTGGGTTTTCGGGTTTTAGTAGCATATTTGGCTAGACAACCAATGTGGCGGGGCATGAACATGTAATAGTGCAAGACTAGAATCTAGGTTTTCGAAAGGCATATAAATGTACATGGAAATGGTGGGAGTTTTTAGAATAAATCCTATATATTGTGTGCACACTATGTAATTTCTTTTACCCATTCAAGTTGTTTGAGTGATCTTTTAATCCTCATATAGTATTCTACCAAATAAGAGTCCATTGTAATTATTTTAAAGCATAGAGATTGATAGTGATTACCTCTATGTTGTGTGAGAACAATTTTAATGTCATTTGGGGTGGGGACTTATTATGAAGAGACCTTTCCTCTAAATGATCATTCGAGAGTACTCATAAGAGAGATGTAAATTAAGACCCATCTGAGGGTTATGAGAATTATTAATAGCACAGAAGAATTGGGTTTGATGAGACCAAGGTGATATGTGGGGGAAATGAATTATTGGACCATGTGTAGGAACCTTGGTCACCTCCAGTTATAGGGGCATGATGTCTCATCATAGTGTACCCTAGTAGGCCTTGGGTAGTTGATGACAGGTCAGTTGTTTGAACTGACCTCAAGATGACTCCCTCTCTTCAACACACCACTTTGAGACTTCAAGCTCGGCCAACCCCTACCCAATTATCTTCTCCACTTCCCTAGAAACATCCTAGAGGTCCTGGTCTTCTTCAAAGACCAATTTTAGTTCCCTAAGAGGAGGTCTCAAAGAGGCGCTTCAAAGAAGAGGTAATTTCCATTACCGATTATTTCACCTTTATTTCTTCTTCCACTTCTTATTCATAGGTTTTTTCATTATGAAGTAATAACATCAGTATCACTCATATACGGATATGTTATTATAAGTATGAAACAACCATATTTCACCATCTATCCATCCTATGGATAACGAAATCACCGCGCGTGCGTACGTACGGAAAACCGTCTCCACGCCGTGGTGTAATATATTTTCCACCACCACCTTACTTGGATGGGTATAATGGTGTAAATAATGACTATATATTATTATTGTAAAGTGATATTGATTATTTAATAGTATACATACACTCCAATAAAATTCCACGATCATGGGAACGATATCATCTCTCGTGCGTACGTACGGAATACCGTCTCCACGGCATGATGAGATTCATTCTCAATGATTAACCATTAATAAATGATTATAAAGTATATATAATAAGTAATCATGAAATATATGACATAATAATGATACTGGATTTATGTATATATATATATGTATGTCATCCAATTAATTCTATTCAATTCATTGAGGAAAAGAAAACAACGTTCATGCGTACGTACAACCTACCGTCTCCATGAACGGTGTATTTATTTCCATTTTTCGATCTATTATATATATGTATATTCAGAATATATATTATATATAAATCATGTTTTACATTCTGGATGTAAGTAATCATGATCTAAGTAATCATATGAATAATTACAAGTCAAAACACGGACGACAAATGAAACGATTTTACCCAAAAAGCTCTTTAACATGGAATTTACAAAAGAACGGGTAATATAAAGTCATAAGTGAACCAGATATGATATCATAACAATTAATATGATTCAGTAATAAGTCAATAACATTATTTAAATCATCATATAGGAGTTTCAGATACGTACGAAGCATATCGGACCTAAGGTAATGGATAATTTTTCAAATCTCATTTTTATCCGAGATTGCTTATTCGTAAGTATTTACTGGGGTTATTTCTATCATCCATGTCCATGTTTTATAAAAGTGTTTTCATGTATGTTTAAAGTTATTTTTACCCATTTTTGACTTTTACTACATGGTATGTAAGGAATATTTCTTTTGTTTACGTTACGAGGTGCTTTTTGACTTTTCTGGAAAATGTACGAAAAGAATGTTTTTCTTTTAACTTATACGGCACGAATGGATTTTTACGGTTTTATAAAGCCTTATTTTCGTTATTATTACTCCAAAATATTTCATGACTATTTTCAACAAAATCTCTTTCTTTTAAAATTGCATGACTTTTTGTGAAATGAAATTGATTTTGAAGAACAAAGGATATTTTCCTCAAAGAATTCATTACAAGTGTTTTATCAAAACCATTTTCCATCTAAGATGAAATTATTTCATATGTGTATGTTTCAAGTGTAATGTCTCTATGATTGAAATGGTTTCACTTTTCTTATTATGAAATGATATCCATTTCTTTTATATGGATTATGTGATGATGGGATGATGTTTATGAAACCCATTTTATTTGTTGGGTTATTATGAATGATGTATGTTTATTTTATGGCACAAGTAAGAATGATTTCATTATGAGATGGGTGAGACCTATATCTCCCTCCAATACATTGGGTAAAGATTTATATCTCATGAGATAGACATGTCTGGAATGGCAAGTTAAACCGGTTCAGTAATACAGGACTGGAACGAGGAGTGAACTCAATTCAGAAAAGGACTTTGTCCACTAAGATGGTCTTGGCAGCAATGCTTTGGCTACTATGGAAATCATATCATGTACTTAATGTTTTACAAAATTACATGTTTTATTCCTATTATATTTTATCATTTTTAATGTTTCTTTATGATTTATGCCTTACGTACTTCCATGTTTTATGTCATTTCTCAAGTTTTTGATGTTTAAACATTATGTTCATGTTTTTAAGTTCAAATGTATATGGTATGTTTTATTTTATCCATGCTTACCCTTATTGAGCATTTGAGCTCACCCTTTTTCTGTTTTCTTTTCCCCGGGATATAAAGAAAGGTTTTAGGTAAGAAAAAAAAGGGGAAGATCTTTATGGGAGATGTTGAAGATCTTTCACCACGATTAGAAGATTACATTCCAAGTTTCCAAGGACACAAAACTATTACGGTCCTTTTGTGTTTGTTTTTGTTATGTATTAAGTATTCCGCTAAAGTAATGTAATGTCCATGTACGTCAAGCTTCGGGTCTCTACAGTTGGTATCAGAGGAATGGTTTAGTCAACCATTGTAAACTAGGATGCGAAAATGTTAGTGAGATCCCTAGAGATATTTCTAAGGTATGTCTATGGATGTCCCTAAGGATAAGTATACGTATAGGATACAGTCCTAGAACTACAATAACGATCATTGAATTTAACCTAATATGTTGGATATTGAGGATACTCCCCCTTTTCTATGTTGTTTTCCCTAGCATGATTTTTTCCTCTCACACTATTCTTTTTGGGTTTTAGAAAATGGCTGGAAACAGGAAGATTCACGATAATGGAGGATATGATAGACAATGGAATGATTTTCTTCATGAGAAACCAAATGAAACGGGATCTGGAAGTCCAAATATCGTTATTATGCCTAATCAGCAATCTCATAATATGATCAATAATCTCAACTTTGGTAAGTTTCCCGACTCAGATAATAAGAGAAAGATGGAGTTTCATGATGATCATAGAGGAAAGAAAGTTCAAATTCTCTCATGTAAATCATGTGGGAAGAGGAATCAGGGAGACTGTTTCAAAGGAACTGGAAGATGCTTTGGGTGTGGAAAAGAAGGACACAAAGCCAGTAAGTACAAAGGAAAAGGGTCAGTTAACACAATGGACAAGGATAATGGTATTGCTACGACATTAAAAATGATTAGATGTTTTAAATGTGGAATGTACGAGCATTATGAAAACCAATTCCCTAATGGAAAATCTCATGAAGAGAATCAGTATAGTCATATGGGTAGTATTTATGTGGATGATGATGAGGAGACTACAAATGATATATGAGCTGAAAGAAGTGTTGAAGCTCAGTCGGTTGTTTTAGAAGGTAGTGGAATGATTGTATGTTTATCGAGAGTTATGTTGTATAGTTAATGGTACTATGGAATAAAGAATCATCTAAGGATTTTTACACTATTGTTTTTCTTAAAAGTATTTGAAAGTACATGGTGAATGGTACCAGTAACCATGGATGGTTATTCAGATATTTTTGTAAAGTGGATGATATGCGCATAATGAAGGAATAAGAAGATAATGAGATGTTTGATTGTATTCATGAGCTCATGATTGATATAAGGACTAAGTGATATTATGGTTTGAGTATATAGAATTTTGAGGATTTTGGTATGTGGAAATTGTTAACTTTTAACTGCATTCATGTTTTCACTAAGGCTCAATGGGTATTCATTTTTCAAGAGAATACATGATTAAGGCCTTCGAATGTTTGGAATGTGACCAAGAAGACATATCTTATGATATATGGGGATCAACGATGGTATTAAATCTCTGGTAATCAGTTTCACTATATTATGAGAGTAGACTGCAGTATTATGGATAAGCCTAAAGATTGGAATGGATTATGTTGTACATAAGTTATTATTGTTTAAGGATAGAAGTTTTTTGATATTATTATTCGGATGTTATAGTAATATAGTTTTAGAAAAAGGAAAACCTGCAGGAAGGGCGACAACCCATCGCGTCGGACAAGGCTGTGGGAATCGAACCCACAACCGAAGTGCGACTGGCCTTTATCGCTTACCACTGGCCTACAGGAAGTCCCTGGTTAGTAGAAACTAGTTTTATTTTATTAATCGGTATGATATATGAAGTATAAGTTCATTTTTCGAACCATATATGATTAATCTAACCATAAGATGGACATATAACTTTTTCTAACCTTTTGTTTGAAAGAAATGGAATGACCCATCATTCTATCACATGATCTGCTAACACATCACGAATAACAAATTCAACTTCATTTCTTTAAGGTATGAAGTGGAAATTTTTCAATTCACGAACAACAGTGAGATTGTACTAAAATCATGCAAGTATTTATTTTAATTCATCAACTTTAGGGAAATGATCTTGAAAACCAAAAATGTTGTCCTAGATCCCTTATATCCGATTAATCAGATGGTACCTTAGATCATTACAAATCAATAGCTTTGTGATTGTTGGCTTTTTCATAGCCATGATCTCTACCACTCTCCATCAGAACTTGATGGTTAGATTTTTCTTCCATATCCATATTTTCACCTATGTTCTCCTATGTGGAAACCCAGTGATGAGTTAATTTGGGTAACCGTTACATTTCATACTTTAGTTTTTAAAGCCATGTTTTGGTATGCCTTTTTACGATGTGGGTTTCTATTAAATAAACTTTTGAGTAGTAAACCATTTATAACCTCGATGAATTTCGAGGGCGAAATTCATTTTAAGGGGGGTAGAATGTAACACCCCGAGATTTTATGAAAAATATTCTTTTAATTTCATTAATGTCTTGTGTTGTATGCTACACAAATATTACCTTGCGCTATACACAAAACGGTATTAGCTTGCAGTATACGCAACACTATTCTTGGATCGTGTTAC
This sequence comes from Viscum album, assembly GCA_963277665.1. Taxonomy (NCBI): domain Eukaryota; kingdom Viridiplantae; phylum Streptophyta; class Magnoliopsida; order Santalales; family Viscaceae; genus Viscum; species Viscum album. Next base: position 211,186,509 of record OY728153.1, on the reverse strand, counting down.
ACCCAATTTTGATAACAGTTATTCTACACAACATTGAGTATATATATATATATATTAAATGTATAAATTAAATATGGTTGGATTCTGTTATATGAAACAACGAATAATTCTTGCACAACACGCAACCCTGACTTGGCTTGCATTACACACAATCGCGACCTTCCTCGATAGCGTGTGTTGTACGCAATACCGGGTTTTACTAAACAACGATATATTATTATAATATTATTATGAACTAGCCTTTATGAATAGTATTAACTAAATTTTGAATTTTATAACATTATTATTCATCTTACAAATTTTCTAGAACATGGTATAAGAACAAAATAAATTTTTTGGGTAAAATAAGTATTTTTCAAAAAATGCAGTTTTGCCGCCTTTTGATGGTGCACCCACTTTAAATCTAGTTTTTGACATGTTTATAAGTTCAATTTGAATAAATAAAATTCTTCTTTGGAATCAAGAAATAATAATTTACTTTGGATAAATTTTTCATATTATTCTGGTAACTTTCATATGTTGATGAATAGTAAAAACACGCTATATTTTAATTAAAAACAACTTTTTTCATCGCAATAATTTATATGGTTAAATTATAATATTGAATAGTTTTAAAGTATAAATAGAATATATTTTTACCATTTAATATAATTTATGTCATTAGCATTGATTTTACATTAAATTCATAGGTTAAATCAATTCAATCTTTTGCAATGTTTTAATGAAAAACCTGTTTTCTTTCGACAACAGGATTAATTTTGATTTAATTTATGCAACTTTTGTGTATTGAATTTGGAAAAATTGATTCCATATTTGGAATAAGTGGGTCCAAATTATGTTAATAAGCTACTTTTTATTTTTGGGAATTATGAATAGTAACTACGGTAAATTTTATTTACCATAGTTAAAGGTAAATCTGGTAATTAAGGGTAAATATAATATTATAAAATTACCCTAACACATGAAAAAATTCTATTGGATGGATAAAAGTAGACCCATATAACCTAAGGGTCGGATTAGATTAATTTTTTGGACTTTTGACCATGAAAATAATTTAATTATTATTAAAACCAAAGAAAGTGACAACATGTCAATCTCTTAAATATTATAAGTATAATAATTTTAATTTAGTGATAAACATCATAAAACTTCGAACATGAATAGTCTACAGAAATCTAGTAAAATTATCTACATCACGATAATTTATTTAGAATTTTTAGGGATTAAATAATTGTCATTAATGGTGATACATTAATGATACAGAAATTATTTATTAACTGGGAAATAAGTAATATAGTTTTTATTGAAATAATAATACCCATTAAAAGGCCCACAAACCAGACCAAAACTTATTGGTAGTGTATATATACACCTTAAACATCCAATGACCTAATATATAACCGTTTGGAGCCTTATAAAAGTGATTATGACACTTATAATATTTTATTTTAAATGATGCCAAAGTTGTCACCTTCATAATTTAATAAATATAACAATTTAAATGTTGTTATTTTAAGATGATAAATTCGAGTAAAAGTATTATTGTAGAAGTTAATATATTTATCTTCATCATAGTATTTTATTTTTAATTGTTATCCAACAAATCTGTATATTAAATAATTATACAAAAATGTTGTAGTAATTATTTTATTAAGAGATAACCCAAATAAATGATTTTAAAAATAATAAAATAAATATTATATGAAATATTTAATGTGATCAACTAATTTTATAGATACATATGTCCTTTTATAAATCTATTAAAGCTTTTAGTTCGAACATATTTTCTATATATATTTTATTTAAATTCAAATAAATGAATAGTGTGAAAATTGACACTATTGTTATTTTATAAAAATAACATATTATAAAATTGTTTAAAAATCACAAAAATATTTAAAAATTATATATTTAAATTTATATGGTCTATAATGTTATAAAGTAAACATTTATAGAAAATTCACAACAAATAAGTAATTATTTGTTATAATTTAACATATATAATTTTATTACAACAAATAAACTTAAATAGATTAAATAAGGATAAATCAAAATGATAAGGTTTAAAATAAGATCCAAACATGTCTAAATTTGATTGGTTGATGATATTACAACCTTATCTCATCTAATCTTCTAATATGAGTCATTTTTGGAGGTTTTTAATTGGGGTTAGATTTATTATAAATTAATATTTTTAAAAATTCCAAAGGTGCCCCGCTCCTCCCTTATAAAAGGGCACCTCCTCCCTCTCTTCCACACACCACATTGAGCCTTAAAGCTCGGACAAAACATGCCCAATTCTCTTCTCCACTTCCCTAGAAACATCCTAGAGGTCCTGGTATTCTTCAAAGACCAATTTTAGTGCCCTAAGAGGAGGTCTCAAAGAGGCGCTTCAAAGAAGAGGTAATTTCCATTACCGATTATTTCACCTTTATTTCTTCTTCCACTTCTTATTCATAGGTTGTTTCATTATGAAGTAATAACATCAGTATCACTCATATACTGATATGTTATTATAAGTATGAAACAACCATATTTAACCATCTATCCATCCTATGGATAACGAAATCACCGTGCGTGCGTACGTACGGAAAACCGTCTCCACGCCGTGGTGTAATCTATTTTCCACCACCACCTTACTTGGATGGGTATAATGGTGTAAATAATGACTATATATGATTATTGTAAAGTGATACTGATTATTTAATAGTATACATACACTCCAATAAAATTCCACGATCATGGGAACGATATCATCGCTCGTGCGTACGTACGGAATACCGTCTCCACGGCATGATGAGATTCATTCTCAATGATTAACCATTAATAAATGATTATAAAGTATATATAATAAGTAATCATGAAATATATGACATAATAATGATACTGGATTTATGTATATATATATATGTATGTCATCCAATTAATTCTATTCAATTCATTGAGGAAAAGAAAACAACGTTCATGCGTACGTACAACCTACCGTCTCCATGAACGGTGTATTTATTTCCATTTTTTGATCTATTATATATATGTATATTCGGAATATATATTATATATAAATCATGTTTTACATTCTGGATGTAAGTAATCATGATCTAAGTAATCATATGAATAATTACAAGTCAACACACGGACAACAAATGAAATGATTTTACCCAAAAAGCTCTTTAACATGGAATTTACAAAAGAACGGGTAATATAAAGTCATAAGTGAACCAGATATGATATCATAACAATTAATATGATTCAGTAATAAGTCAATAACATTATTTAAATCATCATATAGGAGGTTCAGATACGTACGAAGCATATCGGACCTAAGGTAATGGATAATTTTTCAAATCTCATTTTTATCCGAGATTGCTTATTCGTAAGTATTTATTGGGGTTATTTCTATCATCCATGTCCATGTTTTATAAAAGTGTTTTCATGTATGTTTAAAGTTATTTTTACCCATTTTTGACTTTTACTACATGGTATTTAAGGAATATTTCTTTTGTTTACGTTACGAGGTACTTTTTGACTTTTCTGGCAAATGTACGAAAAGAATGTTTTTCTTTTAACTTATACGGCACGAATGGATTTTTACGGTTTTATAAAGCCTTATTTTCGTGATTATTACTCCAAAATATTTCATGACTATTTTCAACAAAATCTATTTCTTTTAAATTTGCATGACTTTTTGTGAAATGAAATTGATTTTGAAGAACAAAGGATATTTTACTCAAGAATTCATTACAAGTGTTTTATCAAAACCATTTTCCATCTAAGATGATATTATTTCATATGTGTATGTTTCAAGTGTAATGTCTCTATGATTGAAATGGTTTCACTTTTCTTATTATGAAATGATATCCATTTCTTTTATATGGATTATTTGATGATGGGATGATGTTTATGAAACCCATTTTATTTGTTGGGTTATTATGAATGATGTATGTTTATTTTATGGCACAAGTAAGAATGATTTCATTATGAGATGGGTGAGACCTATACCTCCCTCCAATACATTGGGTAAAGATTTATATCTCATGAGATAGACATGTCTGGAATGGCAAGTTAAACCGGTTCAGTAATACAGGACTGGAACGAGGAGTGAACTCAATTCAGAAAAGGACTTTGTCCACTAAGATGGTCTTGGCAGCAATGCCTTGGCTACTATGGAAATCATATCATATACTTAATGTTTTACACAATTACATGTTTTATTCCTATTCTATTTTATCATTATTAATGTTTCTTTATGATTTATGCCTTACGTACTTCCATGTTTTATGTCATTTCTCAAGTTTTTGATGTTTAAACATTATGTTCATGTTTTTAAGTTCAAATGTATATGGTATGTTTTATTTTATCCATGATTACCCTTATTGAGCATTTGAGCTCACCCTTTTTCTGTTTTCTTTTCCCCGGGATATAAAGAAAGGTTTTAGGTAAGAAAAAAAAGGGGAAGATCTTTATGGGAGATGTTGAAGATCTTTCACCACGATTAGAAGATTACATTCCAAGTTTCCAAGACACTAAACTATTACGGTCCTTGTGTGTTTGTTTTTGTTATGTATTAAGTATTCCGCTAAAGTAATGTAATGTCCATGTACGTCAAGCTTCGGGTCTCTACAGTTGGTATCATAGGAATTGTTTAGTCAACCATTGTAAACTAGGATGCGAAAATGTTAGTGAGATCCCTAGAGATATTTCTAAGGTATGTCTATGGATGTCCCTAAGGATAAGTATACGTATAGGATACAGTCCTCGAACTACAGTAATGATCATTGAATTTAACCTAATATGTTGGATATTGAGGATACTCCCCCTTTTCTATGTTGTTTTCCCTAGCATGATTTTTTCCTCTCACACTATTCTTTTTGGGTTTTAGAATATGGCTGGAAACAGGAAGATTCACGATAATGGAGGATATGATAGACAATGGAATGATTTTCTTCATGAGAAACCAAATGAAACGGGATCTGGAAGTCCAAATATCGTTATTATGCCTAATCAGCAATCTCATAATATGATCAATAATCTCAACTTTGGTAAGTTTCCCGACTCAGATAATAAGAGAAGGATGGAGTTTCATGATGATCATAGAGGAAAGAAAGTTCAAATTCTCTCATGTAAATCATGTGGGAAGAGGAATCAGGGAGACTGTTTCAAAGGAACTGGAAGATGCTTTGGGTGTGGAAAAGAAGGACACAAAGCCAGTAAGTACAAAGGAAAAGGGTCAGTTAACACCATGGACAAGGATAATGGTATTGCTACGACATCAAAAATGATTAGATGTTTTAAATGTGGAATGTACGAGCATTATGAAAACCAATTCCCTAATGTAAAATCTCATGAAGAGAATCAGTATGGTCATATGGGTAGTATTTATGTGGATGATGATGAGGAGACTACAAATGATATATAAGCTGAAAGAAGTGTTGAAGCTCAGTCGGTTGTTTTAGAAGGTAGTGGAATGATTGTATGTTTATCGAGAGTTATGTTGTATAGTTAATGGTACTGTGGAATAAAGAATCATCTAAGGATTTTTACACTATTGTTTTTCCTAAAAGTATTTGAAAGTATATGGTGAATGGTACCAGTAACCATGGATGGTTATTCAGATATTTTTGTAAAGTGGATGATATGCGCATAATGAAGGAATAAGAAGATAATGAGATGTTTGATTGTATTCATGAGCTCATGATTGATATAAGGACTAAGTGATATCATGGTTTGAGTATATAGAATTTTGAGGATTTTGGTATGTGGAAATTTTTAACTTTTAACTGCATTCATGTTTTCACTAAGGCTCAATGGGTATTCATTTTTCAAGCGAATACATGATTAAGGCCTTCGAATGTTTGGAATGTGACCAAGAAGACATATCTTATGATATATGGGGATCAAAGATGGTATTAAATCTCTGGTAATCAGTTTCACTATATTATGAGAGTAGACTGCAGTATTATGGATAAGCCTAAATATTGGAATGGATTATGTTGGACATAAGTTATTACTGTTTAAGGATATAAGTTTTTTGATATTATTGTTGAGATGTTATAGTAATATAGTTTTAGAAAAAGGACAACCTGCAGGACGGGCGACAACCCATCGCGTCGGACACGGCTGTGGGAATCGAACCCACAACCGAAGTGCGACTGGCCTTTATCGCTTACCACTGGCCTACAGGAAGTCCCTGGTTAGTAGAAACTAGTTTTATTTTATTAAGCGGTATGATATATGATGTATAAGTTCATTTTTCGAACCATATACGATTAATCTAACCATAAGATGGACATATAACTTTTTCTAACCTTTTGTTTGAAAGAGATGGAATGACCCATCATTCTATCACATGATCTGCTAACACATCATGAATAACAAATTCAACTTCATTTCTTTAAGGTATGAAGTGGAAATTTTTCAATTCACGAACAACAGTGAGATTGTACTAAAATCATGCAAGTATTTATTTTAATTCATCAACTTTAGGGAAATGATCTTGAAAACCAAAAATGTTGTCCTAGATCCCTTATATGCGATTAATCAGATGGTACCTTAGATCATTACAAATCAATAGCTTTGTGATTGTTGGCATTTTCATAGCCATGATCTCTACCACTCTCCATCAGAACTTGATGGTTAGATTTTTCTTCCATATCCATATTTTCACCTATGTTCTCCTATGTGGAAACCCAGTGATGAGTTAATTTGGGTAACCATTACATTTCATACTTTAGTTTTTAAAGCCATGTTTTGGTATGCCTTTTTACGATGTGGGTTTCTATTAAATAAACTTTTGAGTAGTAAACCATTTATAACCTCGATGAATTTCGAGGGCGAAATTCATTTTAAGGGGGGTAGAATGTAACACCCCGAGATTTTATGAAAAATATTCTTTTAATTTCATTAATGTCTTGTGTTGTATGCTACACAAAGATTACCTTGCGCTATACACAAAACCGTATTAGCTTGCAGTATACGCAACACTATTCTTGGATCGTGTTACACCCAATTTTGATAACAGTTATTCTACACAACATTGAGTATATATATATATATATTAAATGTATAAATTAAATATGGTTGGATTCTGTTATATGAAACAACGAATGATTCTTGCACAACACGCAACCCTGACTTGTCTTGCATTACACACAATCGTGACCTTCCTCGATAGCATGTGTTGTACGCAATACCGGGTTTTACTAAACAATGATATATTATTATAATATTATTATGAACTAGCCTTTATGAATATTATTAACTAAATTTTGAATTTTATAACATTATTATTCATCTTACAAATTTTCTAGAACATGGTATAAGAACAAAATAAATTTTTTGTGTAAAATAAGTATTTTTCAAAAAAATGCAGTTTTGCCGCCTTTTGATGGTGCACCCACTTTAAATCTAGTTTTTTACATGTTTATAAGTTCAATTTGAATAAATAAAATTCTTCTTTGGAATAAAGAAATAATAATTTACTTTGGATAAATTTTTCATATTATTCTGGTAACTTTCATATGTTGATGAATAGTAAAAACACGCTATATTTTAATTAAAAACAAATTTTTTCATCGCAATAATTTATATGGTTAAATTATAATATTGAATGGTTTTAAAGTATAAATAGAATATATTTTAACCATTTAATATAATTTATGTCATTAGCATTGATTTTACATTAAATTCATAGGTTAAATCAATTCAATCTTTTGCAATGTTTTAATGAAAAACCTATTTTCTTTCGACAACAGGATTAATTTTGATTTAATTTATGCAAATTTTGTGTATTGAATTTGGAAAAATTGATTCCATATTTGGAATAAGTGGGTCCAAATTATGTTAATAAGCTACTTTTTATTTTTGGGAATTATGAATAGTAACTACGGTAAATTTTATTTACCATAGTTAAAGGTAAATCTAGTAATTAAGGGTAAATATAATATTATAAAATTACCCTAACACATGAAAAAATTCTATTGGATGGCTAAAAGTAGACCCATATAACCTAAGGGTCGGATTAGATTAATTTTTTGGACTTTTGACCATGAAAATAATTTAATTATTATTAAAACCAAAGAAAGTGACAACATGTCAATCTCTTAAATATTATAAGTATAATAATTTTAATTTAGTGATAAACATCATAAAACTTCGAACATGAATAGTCTACAGAAATCTAGTAAAATTATCTACATCACTATAATTTATTTAGAATTTTTAGGGATTAAATAATTGTCATTAATGGTGATACATTATTGATACAGAAATTATTTATTAAGTGGGAAATAAGTAATATAGTTTTTATTGAAATAATAATACCCATTAAAAGGCCCACAAACCAGACCAAAACTTATTGGTATTGTATATCTACACCTTCACCATCCAATGACCTAATATATAACCGTTTGGAGCCTTATAAAAGTGATTATGACACTTATATTATTTTATTTTAAATGATGCCAAAGTTGTCACCTTCATAATTTAATAAATATAACAATATAAATATTGTTATTTTAAGATGATAAATTCGAGTAAAAGTATTATTGTAAAAGTTAATATATTTATCTTCATCATAGTATTTTATTTTTAATTGTTATCCAACAAATCTGTATATTAAATAATTATACAAAAATGTTGTAGTAATTATTTTATTAAGAGATAAACCAAATAAATGGTTTTAAAAATAATAAAATAAATATTATATGAACTATTTAATGTGATCAACTAATTTTATAGATACATATGTCCTTTTATAAATCTATTAAAGCTTTTAGTTCGAACATATTTTCTATATATATTTTATTTAAATTCAAATAAATGAATAGTGTGAAAATTGACACTATTGTTATTTTATAAAAATAACATATTATAAAATTGTTTAAAAATCACAAAAATATTTAAAAATTATAAATTTAAATTTATATGGTCTATAATGTTATAAAGTAAACAATTATAGAAAATTCACAACAAATAAGTAATTATTTGTTATAATTTAACATATATAATTTTATTACAACAAATAAACTTAAATAGATTAAATAAGGATAAATCAAAATGATAAGGTTTAAAATAAGATCCAAACATGTCTAAATTTGATTGGTTGATGATATTACAACCCTATCTCATCTAATATTCGAATATGAGTCATTTTTGGAGGTTTTTAATTGGGGTTAGATTTATTATAAATTAATATTTTTAAAAATTCCAAAGGTGCCCCGCTCCTCCCTTATAAAAGGGCACCTCCTCCCTCTCTTCCACACACCACATTGAGCCTTCAAGCTCGGACAAAACATGCCCAATTCTCTTCTCCACTTCCCTAGAAACATCCTATAGGTCCTGGTATTCTTCGAAGACCAATTTTAGTGCCCTAAGAGGAGGTCTCAAAGAGGCGCTTTAAAGAAGAGGTAATTTCCGTTACCGATTCTTTCACCTTTATTTCTTCTTCCACTTCTTCTTCTTAAGTTGTTTCATTATGAAGTAATAACATCAGTATAACTCATATACTAATATGTTATTATATGTATGAAACACACCTATTTCACCATCTATCCATCCTACGGAAAACAAAATCACCACGCGTGTGTACGTACGGAATACCGTCTCCACGTCGTGGTGTAATCTATTTTCCACCACCACCTTACATGGATGGGTATAATGGTGTAAATAATAACTATATATGATTATTGTAAAGTGATATTTATTCTTTAATAGTATACATACACTCCAATAAAATTCCACGATCATGGGAACGATATCATCGCTCGTGTGTACGTACGGAATACCATCTCCACGACGCGATGAGATTCATTCTCAATGATTAACCATTCATAAATGATTATAAAGTATATATAATAAGTAAATATGAAATATATGACATAATAATTATAATGGATTTATTTATATATATATATGTATTTCATCCAATTAATTCCATTCAATTTAATGAGGAAACGAAAACAACGTTCATGTGTATGTACGGCCTACCGTCTCAAGGAACGGTGTATTTCATTCCATTTATCAATCTATTATATATATGTATATTCTGAATATATATTATATATAAATCATGTTTTAAATTCTGGATTTAAGTAATAATGATCTAAGTAATCATATGAATAATTACAAGTCAAAACACGGACGACAAATGAAACGATTTTACCCAAAACGCTCTTTAACATGGAATTTAAAAAGAACGGGTAATATTAAGTCATAAGTCAACCATATATGATATCATAACAATTAATATGATTATGTAATAAGTCAATAACATTATTTAAATCATTATACAGGAGGTTCGGATACGTACAAAGCATATCGGACCTAAGGTAAGGGATAATTTTGCAAATCTCATTTTTATCCGAGAATGCTTATTCGTAAGTATTTACTGGGGTTATTTCTATCATCCATGTCCATGTTTTATAAAATTGATTTCATGTATGTTTAAAGTCCTTTTTACCCATTTTTTACTTTTACTACATGGTATGTAAGGAATCTTTCTTTTGTTTACGTTACGAGTTACTTTTTGACTTTTCTGGCAAAAGTACGAAAAGAATGTTTTCCTTTTAACTTATACGGCACGAACGGATTTTTACAGTTTAATAAAGCCTTATTTTCATGAAGATTCCTCCAAAAGATTTCATGACTATTTTCAACAAAACATCTTTCTTTTAAAATTGCATGAATTTTTGTGAAAAGAAATTGATTTTGAAGAAGAAAGGATATTTTCTTCAAGAATTCATTAAAAGTGTTTTATCAAAACCATTTTCCATGTAAGATGAAATTATTTCATATGTGTATGTTTCAAGGGTAATGTCTCTATGATTGACATGGTTTCAGTTTTCTTATTATGAAATGATATTCATTTATTTTATATGGATTATGTGATGATGGGATGATGTTTATGAAACCCATTTTATTCGTTGGGTTATTATGAATGATGTATGTTTATTTTGTGACACAAGTAAGAATGAGTTCATTATGAGATGGTTGGGACCTATATCTCCCTCAAATTAATTGGGTAAAGATTTATATCTAATGAGATAGACATGGCTGGAACGGAAAGTTAAACTGGTTCAGTAATACAGGACTGGAACGAGGAGTGAACTCGATTCAGAAATGGACTTTGTCCACTAAGATGGTCTTGGCAGCAATGCCTTGGATACTATGGAAATCATATCATGTGCTTAATGGTTTCCACAATTACATGTTTTATTCCCATGATATCTTATCATTCTTAATGTTTCTTTATGATCTATGCCTTACGTACATCCATGTTTTATGTCATTTCTCACGCTTTTGATGTTTAAACATTATGTTCATGTTTTTAAGTTCAAATGTATATGGTATGTTTTATTTTATCCATTCTTACCCTTAGTGAGCATTTGAGCTCACCCTGTTTATGTTTTCTTTTCCCCAGGATATAAAGAAAGGTTTTAGGTAAGAAAAAAGGGGAAGATATTTATGGGAGATTCTGAAGATATTTCACCACGATTAGAAGAATACGTTCCATGTTTCCAAAGACACTAAACTATTACGGTCCTTGTGTGTCTGTTTTTTTATGTATTAAGTATTCCTCTAAATTAATGTAATGTCCATGTACGTCAATCTTCAGGTCTCTACATGTTATTTATTGTTTTCATAATCTATTAAACGTTTTAATGATTGTATTAGGTTTAGTAATTTTCTTTGTAACTTCTCACTCTAATACAGGGTGTACAGTGTCCCTAGAGAACCTCCTTAAACACCCACTACTATCCAACATCCTCTGGAATATAGAGAGGAACACCTAAGGTCGTATGGTGATCCATCCTAGTTACTATTTATTGTGATTTGGTTAAAGGAATTATATAATTAGAAGTTTTCTTTTGAATTTTTATTATACTAGGATGACTAAACTAATACTCAAGTGGGATAATTGAGTTATTGAAAATTTTTCACACATAGAAAACCAAACTATTTAAGATATCACTATAACATAATATTTCACTTGATCAATATATAAAGAAAATATAATCACAAAGAAAAGAGACCAGACACTATGATTTTTAGTGATTCGGAGAACAGAAACCCCCTAGTCCACTCCACCAACCCCCAACTCCTATAACTATGAGATTTTCACTAGACCAATGACTTTTCTAGGGACTTCCAATCACTTTTCTATGAAATACATGACTTTTTTCATGTAGATTACACTTGATACAATTTTCATAAGATCTTTCAGTTGGGCTCTAACAAGGCTTCATAAATACATAATTTAGAATTCCTTCACTAGGAACCTCTAAAATTTAAGATAGAATGGACATAATTTATCGGTTTAGATCACTATTTTAAAATACAACTATAATAAGAGAAACATTTTATAAGAGAAAAAGTAAGAATAAAATTTAGATCAATGATAATGTTTTAAACATTGCAAAAAATTTGGCATCCTAACGTCCTCTCATTAGAATTCAAAAAATGAGTTGATGGGAGAGAAAAGGGTATCTCATTACATGGACATAAAATTTACAGTAATAAAGATATATAAGAACATATCAAAACAAAAGAAAATATAAATTGAAATACATAACAAAGAAGAAGTATTTGACTAAAAGAAAAGGTTGTAAGGTTCCCTTATAAAGAACATATCTTTACACTAAGGATAAACCAATGAAATAATAATGTGTAAAAAATATAAATACACCCAATATAACTTGATATTAAGTGTAAAAAAATCATAGGTCATTCACACATATTCATAGAACGACATAATTATGAAGTAGAAGTTTAACCTGAAGAATGGAAATTAGGTTAAGAAGTTCTCTTACATCGTGTCCGAATTGACTCGTTCATTATTTAATTTCTAGAATAATAAACTTAAGTTAACTCTTACTTGCTTTAGAAACTTTTTAATGTTAATTTTTCCTTTTATATCACTTATTACATTGAAATAAAAAGTAGTTAATTATTTGAGTTCATATCGTACATTTTGTGGATGTTCGGAATTTGAGTCACAAATGATCTTGTTATAATTAAAAGTTGTCCATGAGGCCAAAATTTAATTTTCTCCCTAATTATATTCACGATTTAGATATCATATATATCATATATATCCAGTACATAACATTTGGAAATAATAAATGAAATGCACCATTCATGGAGACGGTAAGTCGTACGTACGCATGAACACAACTTTCATTTCTATTTCATATTTAATAGAATGAAAACATAATTATAAATAGGTATATTATAATTAAATTATAACATAATATGATATATATTTCAAATAATTTCATTAACTCATTCATTTATATGTTCTATGTATGGCATGAACGAATCAAATCACCTTGAGGGGGCGGTGGTCTGCACTTCCTCAAATGAAATTATCGTATTTACCCATTATGAAAAACATAAAGGTATGATTTAAATGAAAAATACATAAGCATAGAGACAATATAAATATAATATATATCACATATAAATACAGTTCCATAATAATGTCCACCCTGATAGGCTATAGGAGATAATTGAATAATCATCATTTCGTGAGGTAGTAGTTTGTCATCCACAAAAACACTATGTTTTATCCATTAGATGGAGGTGTGTTGATGTTTAGTTCAAATAATACTCATAAACACATCCTAGTATATTTAAGATAGTGGTTTTGTTATAAGAAAAATTAATAAATGGTAATTTAGGGGGTTGGAGAATGAAAATAAAAGAAAATAACTTCAGAGAAGACGTTACCTTTAAATCGAGTAACTCCCTTTGGTTTGAACCAAAAGGATTTATTGAATTTCCTTCTATCAAAATTAAAGATTCTAGGTGGAATATAGGTATGTTGGGAGATTATTGGAGTATAGTATGGATGATCCAAGGGGCTTGAGAGGTTAGAGTAATGGGTTAGAGGTGGTGTCCTTTTATAAGAGGGAGGATGTGCTCTTTGGGAAAGTTTGAATATATTATTTTATTATAAAATGTTTTTCGGTTTCAAAAAGTATAAAACTAATTAAATTCTAAGGTAAGGTAAATATAAGTCGAAATAAAATCATTCAATAATAGTTTTACAGGTTTTTGATATTTTTAAATCCTTATCTTTTTTAACCCTTTGTTAACTTATTTAACATTTACCTTGTCTTCTAGTATATTCATACTATAGGGTTAATATATTTATCGTAAAATGAAAATTGAACCTCTAGTTTTCCATTAATGATAGTTTCAACATTATATAAGTAATTTGGAAGAATATTAGATTTTTAGGACTATTATATCATTTGATAAAATAATAATTCTTTTAAAAACTCATTTATGTCAACTTATATAATATTCATATCATGAATTTTTTTAAAATCCAAATATAATTTATACATTCAAAAAACCTCAATTAAATCAAATATAACAAGTCATAATAATCTATAAATTTTTTTATGTTATAAAATGTTTCAAAATAAATTTATTTTAATATTTATTATCTCTTTTATTGAAAACATTCATTATTGAGGTAATCATTACATCACCATTGTGTCATAAATATATTTATTTATATGATTTCGAAAAATTATAAATAAACTACCATGATGTAGAAATTTTTTTAGATGAATATTTACTGTCAAAAAGATCACTTATATAACCCTATATAAAAATTGTTTTACTAAAAGGTATATATTTATATCACATTTTCCATAACATTAAATTAATTTTTATAAAGTGTCATTTTCACTTACAAGTGGCTCCATGTGGTCCCAAAATTGTCCCACGTATGACCATGGTTGGAACTTTTTCATCCAATAGGGTTATGACATGTGTTAGGGTAATTTAATATTATTATAATATTATTTTTTACCCTTATTTACCAGATTTACCCTTTAACCATGGTAAATATAATATTTACTGAAGTTACTATTCATAATGTCTAAAATTAAAATTTTACTATTTACACAATTTGGACCTCCTGATTCAAAATATAGAATCCATTTTTCCAAATTCAAAACACATAAGTTACATAAATTAATTTAAAATTAATTCTTGTTGTCAAAAACAGAAAAGCATGTTTTTAAGAAATAATAACTATCAAAAGATTGACCTTTGTTTATGTCAAATATCAAACTGAAATGACTTAAAATGACAAAATTGGATTCAATGGTAAAAATATAATCTAATTACACTTTAAAACAAATTAAAAATATAATCTAACCATATAAATAGATTAGATTAAAAGATAGTATTGAATTAAAACGCAGTATTTTTCACTATTCATTAAAAAAATGAACTTTATCAGAAAAATACCAAAATTTCATCCATTGTAAATTTTGATATCCTAATTCTAGATAAGAATTTTATTTTTAAAAATGGTACATATAAAAGTGAAAAAAAACAATATTTGAAAAGGGTTCGCCATCAAAAGGCGATAAAACTACCTTTAAAAAAATATTAGAGTATTTATGCTTAAAATTGAATTCATTCTCATTTTAAGCCTCTAATTTTTATTGGATAAATGTGAAAAGATTTAAAAAATATGTATAATCATAGTTTATTTAGTTCTATTCATTCCCATAAATACAATGGTATGCGTTAACTGCCATTTAAAATAATAATATTATTTTATTATTTTTCAGTATAACTCAGCATTGTGTGCAACATGAGATTTCAGAGAAACTAATTATTGTGTGTCAGGTACACCATTGAATTTAGAGTCCATGTAAAATTAATATTTAATTCAAAAATATTAATAAATATGAAAATATCATATTCATTATTTACCTGGTATGTTACATCCTTCTCCCCTTTTGGGAATTGCATCCTCCAAATTTTAAAATTTGTCTTGGAAACATCAGTAAATGTCCCACATCAGAAAAAGATTCAATAAAACTATCACTTTAAAAGAAGGATGGAGAATCATATAGTTCACCCGAGATAACACATACTAGGGTTACATATAGGAAAACATGGATATGGAAGAGAAACTATGTGTCAATTTATGATGGAGAGTGATAGAAAACATGATCAGGATAAAGCTAACAATCTAAAAATTGTAAACATGTGATATGGTAAATGGTATTTGATTCCCCAAAAAGAAAATTAAATGGACAAAGTTTTTTATTTTATGGTCCTTTTTATAATGTTGTGGAATTTATTTACGAGCTTGACTATGAACATAAGGAGACATACTTACATGACAAATAGAGTTTCATCCTTTAATAAATTTCTTCCACAGACACATCCTTTCTCCAAACGATGAGTATTCAAGATGACTTGGTCACATCTAAAGAACTAGAATCAACTTCTAGAAAATAACATAATCCAAAAAAGGTGAAAAATATATTTCCCCTGTCTTTATACATTAACCAATACCAAAATGGTTAGTACGATATTGGATAATACCCAAAAAGAATAATCTTTAATAAAAAGAAATACTACTCTTAATCTCCAAAATTCAACAAAAAAGACCCAAAATTCAAAAAAGATCATTAAATAACAAATTGTCCTTAAAATTCATCAATGTAATCCAAACTAAGATTGAAACCCAAAACTCAAAAGGATTTAATCACATAGTCTTCCACGGTAAATCCAAACATTTTTCTCGAAATATCATTGACTACAATTAAAGTATCATACTGAAGTGTAATTAACCTAATCACATATTCTCTATGATAGGTTAATCATTTACATAAATAACCCAAATATCCATTTGTTCATAATAAATACCTAGATTCTTCTAAAATTAAATTTCAACCATGGTTCCACAAATGAAATCTCATAGTATTTTATTTTCCTTTAGAATATAGTGTTCCCAAAAGTGAAAACGTCTTCAAAAATAAACTTTGTCACTTAATTAACAAATCATTTTCTTATACTCATTTGATAAAACATAAGATCGCAAATCAAATTATTCCGGATCAATAAAATAATTTAACTAAAAAAATAATTCATACTTACCAGGGACTTCACGTAGGCCAGTGGTAGGTGATGTTTCATTGTCACCCTTCGGTTGTGAGTTCAATTCATGTGGCCTTGTCAGACGTGACGGGTTTTCACCCTTCCTGTGGGTTATACATTTTCTAAAACTATATCATTCTTTTAATATTCCAAAAAATAAGATTAAATTCTTCAAAAATAACTATAACCTATTTTATCATCAAAGGATATTTAATAACTTTAATTTTTCATTCCAAAATATAATAACCATTAATACCCTCAAAAAAAATATCATATGAACCCCTAAGGGTATCCATTGTGTCCACACAAGAAAAATTCTTCCAAAGTTATCCTATCCTCAAAAGAGCCTTACTAATTTTAGGCATTCAATCATCCTAAAATCTACCATAACTCTTGAATCCCTTATATGTATACTTCTTAGTCATTCAACGTTCTTCATAATCAATTAACCATTTTCTCCAAATTATTCTATAATACTTCTTTTCTATAAAAAATCATGAATAAAATCCTAAGATTCAATAATGTCAAAACAACATTTAAAAAATAATCAATACCTTTCAATGTCCATTTTCAGTTTCATCATACTCAATTAGAATGGAATTAAATATTGGTTAACATATATTTGTACAGTCCGGCTGTTCCCATTCTTGAACGTTCTTCATAGGAAATCTATTTATATATTGACCATGAACACCACATTTAATACATTAAATATATTCTTTGGAAAGAACTTCTTCCCCTTTCCTGTAGTCAACCGGATGCTTCCTTTTTCCCTAACATGTTCTTGATTTATGACCTTCATTACCACATCTATAGAATCGTCCAATCACTTTGAAGAATTTTGCTAATTGTTTATTTCCACATCCTTGACACATAGGTTTTTGAATATACTTAACTTTATGGTTATTACCTGAACTCCCATTGGGATTTTTTTCTCACATAAATGGAACCTTATATAAATAAACATGGTTTATGTGGTTAATCATGACTCCAGATAGTTGGTTGAGAATAACCAAAATAGTTCTCATTGCATCTCCCACTTCATTAGGTTGCTTATTCATAAAACTATCATAGTTTTCGTCACATCCATTATTACTTTGGTTCCTGATAGATCCATCCATTTACTAAAACTAGAAATGTCAGTGTGATTATATCAGTAAAATCATCATATAATATATTATAAAGATGGTAAAAACTAATATATATACTTATTCATGTTATCTTAAATGCATTTAATTTATCCAAAATAACTATGAATATTTATAATATGATAACCACTATGGTTATATAACTTATGATTAAATAACACTCTAACCTCTAAAGTTATCTAAACCGACCTCTAATACCAACTATAAGTCCCAAGACATAAACATTACATAATCTTAAATTAAGTTAATAATTCACATTAAGGATATTTTTAGTTTTATAGTTTTATATAATTATGTCATAACTATTTCATTATATCCCAAATATTACAAAGTTTACACATCTACTTAGTATTCATTTTTTCATAAATTAAAAACTCTTAAAGTAAAACAAGAATTATTTTCTTGATATAAATATTCTTAAATTATTCCTTTATCTTACCCTTCTATATACCCTTCGAAAAGCATTTTGAAAACATCGGATGATTATAAAAAATTTTGTAAGGGATATAAAACAAGGAAAGAAAAAATTATCCAACCAACAAATTAAAATTTATGAAACAATACTTTTCAATCATAACATACCTAATGAAATCATAAGATATATGAATAACAAAAAAAATATTAAATCGTAAAGGTAACTTGTGGCGTACATAACATACATACATTGTATATTTCACAACTACATAGATTGTTATGTTTGGAATACCTATTATTGTATATTCCCTAAATCTCTTAGGAGAAACATTAATTTTTACCTCTATCACGTTTCCCAATTCATTAGAGAGCTATCTCGAGCTCACCTTCCCTAGATTTATCATGGAACCACCCGTATACATAAACAATTCCCATGAACCGTATCATAATCATAACACATAAAACAAGCATAATGGGAATATAAAATTTCCACATTTCAGTCACAAGATATCATTTCAAGATGTTGACATTATTAGTTCATTTAAAACATTCAAAAATAAGAGTTTTGAATCAAAGTGTCCCATACCACATTGAAACTTTTGAATGGATTTTACAATTTAAAACACTCATGTCCATATAAATTAATCCTTAAAATCATTTCTAAAACCTGGATATTAAATATAAGGATTTAGAAAATTAAATCTTTAAAACATTTAAAATGATGTATTAGTTAAAGAGTCCTTCGCCACTTGAGAAAATACTTGAATAAAAATAATTAAAGAATAACATTAAAAAAACGTATAATATCATGATAATAAATATATTCATGATATAATATGTCAAATATAAGTATATAAACCTTATATGATAATAAAGGTGCACAATATCAAGATATGCATCAATGAAAGGAGATTGAGACGTATTCCCAAAAAAATGGCAGCCTAACGGCATCTCATTAGAATTAAGAAAATGAGTTGATTAGAGATAAAAGAGTATCTCATCACTTGGATATAAAATTTACAGTAATAAAGATATTTAACAACATATTATGACAAAAGAAAATTAAAATTTTAATACATAACAAAGAAGAAGTCTTTGACGAAAATAAAAGGGTGAAAAGTTCCCTTATAAAGATCGTAGCATTACATTAAGGATAAACCAATGATATAATAATGTGTGAAAAATATGAATACTCCAAATATAAATAGATATTAATTTTAAAACAATCATAGGTCATTCACACATATTCATAGCACAATAAAATCAAGAAGTATAATGTTAACCCAAAGAATGGATGTTGGGTTAAGAAGTTCCCTTACCTTATGTCCGACATGACTCAGTCATTATTTAATTTCCTGAAAAATAAAAATAAGTTAATTACTACTTTATTAAGAAACTTTTTCAAGTTTATTATTCCTTTTATATCACTTATTACCTTACAATAACACTTAGTTAATTATTTGAGTTCATATTGGACATTTTGTCGATGTTCGGAATTTGAGTAAACAATTATCTTGTTATAATTACATGTTTTCCTTGAGGTGAAAAGTACATTTCCTCCAGAATTATATTAATGATTATAATATCATATATATCATATATATCTAGTACATAACATTTGGATATAATAAATTAAATGCACAGTTCATGGAGACTGTAAGTCGTATGTATGCATTAACGCTACTTTCCTTTCAATTTAATATTTAAGGGAATGAGAACATAATGATACATTGGTATATTATAATTCCATTATAATATCATATGATATATAAGTTTCATAATTTAAATAACTCCTTATTTTATACGTTCCATGTATGGCATGAATGAATCACATCACCATGAGGGGGCGGTAATCCGCACTTTCTCAAATGAAATTATCATATTTACCCATTATAGAAACAATAAAGCTATGATATAAATAAAAAATAAAAAAGAATATGTAAAATATAAATATTATTTATAGCACATATAATTATAGTTCCATCATAATTACCATCATGAGAGGTGGTAGGAAGTAATTGAACAATCAACGTTTCGTGAGGCAGTAGTTCGCCATCCATAAAAATTGTATGTTTGTATCCATTTTATAGAGGTGTGTGGATTTTTAGTTCAAATAATCCTCATAAAAATATCATTACATGTTGAAGATAGTGATTTTGTTATACAATAAATGAATAAATATAGTTTGGGTGGATGGAGAAGGAAAATAAAATAAAATAACGTGAGAGAAGACGTTACCTTTAAATCAGGTAACTCCTTTTGGTTTGAACCAAAAGGCTTTCCTGAATTTCCTTCAACCCAAATTAATGATTATAGGTGGAAGGGATGGATTTTGGGATCTTATTGGAGAAGATTTTGGATGATCCAATGGGTTTGATAGGTGTAAGTAATGGGTTAGAGGTGGTGGCCTTTTATAAGAGGGAGGAGGGGCTCTTTAAGAAAGATTGAAATTATTATTTTATTATAAAATGATTTTCAGTTTCAAAAGGTCCAAAACTCATTATATTATATGAAAATATGAATATAATTCAAAATAAAATCATCCAAGAATAATTTTACGGGTTTGGGATATTTTTTAATCCGTGTCTTTTTTAGTTAACTCTTTGTTAACTTATTTAACTTTTACCGTGTCTTCTAGTATATTCATACTATATGGTCAATATATTTACAATAAAATTTGTATCAAACCTCAAGATGTCCATTAATTATCATTTCAAACTTATCTATGTCCTTTGGGTGAATCTTATATTTTTAGGACTATTATATAATTTAGCAAAATAATAATTTTATTAAAAATTAATTTAAATCAATTTATATACTATTCATATCATGGCTATTTTAAAAATATAAAACAACATGATTAATTAGAAAAACCTCCATTAATTTAAATATATAAAGTCATTATAGACTATAAAATTCGTGTATATCATAACAATCTCCAAATAATTTTATTTTAATCATTTATAATCTCATTTATTTAAAACATTTATTAATGAGGTAATCATTACATCACCATTGTGTCATAAATAAATTTATTTATATGATGTCTAAAAATTATAAATAAAATACCATAATGTATGAAATTCTTTTATATTTTTAATGAATATTTATAGTTGAAAGGATCACTTATATTACCTTATATAAAAATTGTTTTACTAAAAGATATTTGTTTATGTTACATTTTCTTTCACTTTATATTAGTTTTTATAAATTGTCATTTTCACTTACAAGTGGCTCCATGGGTTCCCAAAATCGACCCAAGGATTCCCATGGTCATAAATGTTACAACAAATAGGGTTAGGATGCGTTTTAGGGTAATTAAATATTTTTTTAATATTATTTATTTACCCTTGTTTAACAGATTTACCCTTTAACCATAGTAAAAAAATATTTTCTGAAGTTACTATTCAAAAAATATAAAAATATAAGATTACTATTTATGAAATTTGGAACATCGGATACCAAATATGGAATCCATTTTTACATATTCAAATAACAAAAGTTTCAAAAATAAATTTAATATTAATTCCAGTTGTCAAAACCAAAAAACGTGTTTTTAGGAAATAATAACTATCAAAAGATTGACATTTGATTATGTCCAATTTTAAAGTGAAATTACTTACAATGACCAAGATTTTATTAACCGGTAAAAATAAAATATAATTACACTTAAAAATTAGTTAAAAAGATAATCTAACCATATAAATAAATTAGATTAAAATGCAGTTTTGAATTCAAATGTAGTATTTTTCACTATTCATTAAAAAATAAACTTTATCATAAAAATACCAAAATTTCATCCAAATTAAATTTTTAAGTCCCATTTCAAAAGAAGAAGATTATTTTTTTTAAAAGGAACATATAAAAGTGAAAAAAACTAGATTTAAAAAGTGTTCTCCATCAAAAGGCGGTAAAACTAACTTTTAAAAAAATATCAGAGTATTTATGCTTAAAATTGGATTCATTCTCATTTTAAGCCTCTAAATTTTATTGGATAAATTTAAAAACATTTAACAAATATGTATAATAATATTTTAGTTAGTTCTATTCATTATATTTAATACAGTAGCTATGCATTAACTACCATTTGAATTAATAATATTATATTATTGTTTTTCAGTATAACTCAGCATCTTGGGAAACATGAGATTTCAAAGAAACTCAATGTTGCGTGTTAGGTACACCATCGAACATAGCATCCAATTTCAAGTAAAATTAATATTTAATTCTAAAATATTAATAAATATGAAAATATCGTATTCTTTATTTACGTGTGATGTTACAATAATGACTTCTAGAAATTAAATTTCATGTGAATATACAATTTTTTATCATGCACACTCTAACAAATAGACTATTAACTTTTATAATCACCACACTGCATCAACTATTTTTCAAAAAATACACATTACACTAATTAATAATCAATTCATGTGTTTTCATGGATGGATTTCAAATAAAAAATATTTTTTTCTCAATGTACAAACTCTTTCTCAAACTATCAACACACACTTTGATACTCAATTTATTCATATATTCTAAAATGAATATGAACATGCACCATTTATTTTGAACATCCACTTTGAATAACAGTAAACTTATCTTGAATATTGTGAAAACTCTAAGAATACTTGTGAAGAGTATCGCGGAACTTCAAGCGGCTTCATGGAAAATGTTCTTTCGGAAAATCATGAGTCCATGATTCACATATCAAGAATAGTGTGATATTCTTCTTTTTCACACAAACAAAGTAGTGTAGATATCTACCTTCATAGACCAAAGTGACTCATGGAGCTAATTCTCTATCAAAAATAGAGTTCAGATGTTAGATAAAAATACACATACCAATTAGATTGGAATCCGATATTTATAGCCAAAGAATCACTGACTCAGACCATTCTAGAATCAATGAGAAATCATGTTTTGATCAATATTCATTCCATGAAGAATAACCATCAGCAGAGAACATCTCATTTTCAACTCCCTACAAAGATTCTCTCAATATTCCCTACATGACACAAATGATTTAGTAAAGGATTTTGATCATTATGGAATTCTCAGGATATTTAAAAGATGAATAGAAATCATAGATTGAGCTTCAGACAAATACCTGAGGAGAGAAGATTATCAAAATAGCATGGTGAAGATAACAAGATTGATGGTCCTATTAAATGGCCAGGATATTGCGAAGGTCAATTCGATATTCTATAAATGTTGTTGCAAGGAGATAATTAGGGGAAGAAATGGAGATCCACAAAGAATTGATTCCCTTGAACAGCTTCTTGGAGAATATGATCTTGGATGGAATCGGATGACATTAGATGGTCAAATGGCCGGAAATATTACCAAACATATTTGAAGTTTGTGGAGTAATCGGTTCTCTCCCATTACCTCATATGACCTGTACCCTAAATATGCTTGGATTATTTTAGATAACACTTTATTAAGAAAATATTTAAAATTCCATATACCAAATCCACTATATTCCAACCTTCTTCTTAAAATAAAATCTTCATCATAAAAAATAATGTTTTTCATGGTCAAAATATTCCCTCAAGGACATCAAACTCAATTATTCTCTATCAATCAGTCATTTTCGTAAATAATGTGCATCCATTTTCAAAATTCATAGAACATAAGACCATCTCTACAATTACCACATTTAATAATCTTTTACTTTTTCGTATTTTTAATTAATTTCCAAACATTTGAACGTCAAAAAATAATTTGGCCTCTTTAATATCAACATATAGAAATTATAAATGGATAAGATTTAGTTGTATTAAAGATAATACTTAAATTAAATATCATGTATTGAAGAATGTGTCATATAAAATAATGATTACTTCTACGAAAAACATATTTTAATTTCATGATAACTTCTATGGTTATTGAAAAACAAGTGTTCTTGATTATAATGAGTTATATTCTATACCAATCCATTAGAAAACATATACGAATATCAAAATAAAACCATAATATCAATTAAAGAACAAAAGAAAAGATATAGAATACTCTTTGTGATGTAATGAAGTGACAAAATATACTAAATAATAGAAGAATACAGAAAACAATACTCCCATAAATTCCAATAATAAGGGTGAAGATGATGTTACACAAGTAAGGAAAATATACTTCTTTAATGGAATAAATAGCTACGTCATGGATCAATGTGAGAAAATTTATTATGATAAATGTCAAAGGAATAAATCTAAAATCAATAAGGAGAACAATCGAAGAAAAGAATAGTACAATTGGTTTTAGTGGTTGACATCCATGATAAATAAGTTTAAATTTTTCTTAATAAGAAAAAATCTATCAAAGTGAATGTCTCTAAGCAAGGTGAAAAATATAGAGGCATGAAACTATCAATTGTATGGTTTCATCATTAGGAAAAATAAATTCATTGAAAAAGGGAAATGATAGTGATTCTATGTACCAAGACTGCATATACTAAATTAGAGTCCCCACTCAAGAATAAGGAAGAGCATGTTCTTAAAGAGTGACTAACCATATATCCATCCTAGTAATAATAGTCCTAGAAGATAAATAAAGATTAAAGGAATTAATGTTCTCTATTTTATAATGAAAATATACTTGTTCTAACTAATATTAAAACTCAAGTGGAAAAATAAATATTTAATTTTTAATTATGTATAGCTTTCTAAAGTTGAGGGTAAAGAAAGAATGTAGTGTTATTGACATTTTATAGTAGTAAATAAAGGGGGTTCTATGTTGAGATCCAAATATTACCCGTTCTTGTGTCACTCAATATCTATTGAAAAAAATTACCTTATTCTCATACTTTTTTATTTTTACTAATTTATACTAAGAATTGAATGTGAATCATGAAAAAGTAGAACCAAATGAATGTTTTCATGTCTATACATTATGAATGAAAATACATCATGGATAATTTCAATTGGTATTATGTAGTCTCCTTATAAAACATCAATTTCATTTTCTTAATAAGCATTAACCATTAACTTTTATCAGAAAATTATTTGGTATTATTTATGAAAAAATCTATCCATGATAAAAACTATAGGAGAGAATCCTTTAAAGTGAGATCTAATAAAGTGAAGATATTTTAATTTTGATATCTCATTATTAAAATTATAATTCTAGATAGAATTTAAAAAAATGATGCATGGGATGTATGATGATAAAATTACTATTTTAATTTTAATTTTATAAAATATTTCCACTTAATGGGGGTTATTATTGAATAAAAATGGTTTTAAATGGGAAAGTAATTGTTTTAATTGAATTTTTTTATTTGTTTTTTTAATTTGAGAGTAGGTTCATAAAAATTTCTGGAATATATTTTTTTACAGCCCCTTAGATGTTATTTCAGGGATTCTATCACATTGTTTCATGTATATTGAAAGCTTCATTATCTAAATAATGAACTCACATTTTCTACACTAAGCATGGATTATATAGGCATATAGTTGATTAATTTAAGGATTGTTTATAATAAAAATTTTGTCTCATCCTTCGCTAATGTTAAATTCACTCATTATCTAAATAAGGGGGGATAAGAAATTTATTAAAACAAAAGTAGTGAAGATTATTTTTAAAAATTACTCTAGTTAATAGTCATAGATAGATTTTGAATTTAAAAATTACATTTTGTTTATTGTCAATGAGGGGGGGGGAAACAAAATGGAGAATAATAAACATTGACTTTGTAAATTAGTGGAATGGGTATTGATAATAAATCCAATTTAAGATTTTAAAGAATCAAAATGGATGACTGATGATAGTGTTTTATTTTTGGTTCAATATATTTTCATGAAAAAAAAGATAATATACGTAGAAAATAGTTAATGAATGAATATAATAACGAATATCAGTGAGAATATTAAAATTTATCATAAAGATAAAGATCAATTTTGATGGTTTAAATGTAATTTTTTTGATTTGGTTCATTGTGAGAATCCCTAAAATTTGATGATTATAGATATTGTGTTAAAACGTTATAACAATTCTGAAAAGATTTATGATTTTTTTTACTAATAGTGTTATTAAAATGGTACATCAACCTTATAAAATAGCTAATAAATTATTTTTGGTGATTTCATTACAAAATATATTTAAATAATTTCATAATTTTTAGAAGAGCTTGTTGGGGTTTTGGAAATAAATCCCAGGGTAATCTAGATATATGGTTGTAGAATTTAGTAATTAAGATTTATTAAATGAGGGATAATGATTTAAAATTTTATGATGATGATAAAAGGTATTGAGGATACATTATAAATATTCACAATGAGTATTAATGTGATAAAAATCATTAGTAAACAATTTATATATCTTTTAAAATGATCTTATCTTTTATAATCATTTGAAAAGATATTTGAATTCTTGAGATTATTTGAAGTGAATCTATCTAATTCAATATTGATATTTATAAAAAAAAAATAGATTTTAGTAGGGAAGTCGATATATATTATCATTTGTCGATATATATATAAGGACATTAAGCATCTATATAAATATTTCTAATGTTACTGTAGAAAATAAAAAAAAGTATATGATATGTATTGTAATTGTTACTGTTTAAGGAATACAGAACATAATTTTATACCATATATTAAGATTATTTTTAAATATTTTAATATATAATATTGTTTAAAAATATTTGTATGAAAAAGTTGATAAGCGCTTAAAAACATAAAGGGGGATTTTCTAAACTGTACTTCGTGAGAACAATATCTTCTTACGTATAAATCATTCCTCACTGGGAAATATATAATGAAAAAGAACTCACTTTATTATGTGATATAATTGTATATCTTATGTATGGATTTACACTTAGATAAAAAATGGTATTTACGAATACTATGTTTACTAGAATGAAATTAAACCAATAAATACTTGAAATCTTCTTCATTGATTTAAATATCACAAATAATGTTTAAATTCATTCTAAATGAGTAAATGAGAAAATATATATGTTTTTTAAGATTAAATTCATTTTGGTATGTTGTCAATGAATTGTGATTATTTTTTTCTAGTTTTTGAGATACACTCATATTAGGATATGATTAGCCACACCACAAGGTATAATTATTGTAAAATTATATCGTAATGGAGATTGATCATTTATGTAAATTAGTGTAATACATATAAAAAATATTCTCAATCACTCTGGCATAATAAAGTGGATATTTATTTATTGGTAATAAAATGAGATGAAAAAAAGAGTATTAATTGAAATGTGGAAGAGAAAAATTATTGAGTAAAATCTGATATTCATTATCATGGGAGAACACCCACATGATTTAGTTGAATGAAAATAAATGAGATGAGTTGGATAGTAAAAATATTTATTTAAAGAATATTTTTTATATTATATATACATATTATATATTTTGATATTAATATATATATATATACTGGGAATAATATATAAATAAGTTGTGTGTGTGCGTGCAGGCACATGTTTGATTAAGAGAATCTCATGTTGTGATTTAGAGGAAAGCACATCTAGGTATTTAGGATGAAGAAAAAATCAATGAAAATATGAAATTAGTTCCCATATATCTAATGAAATTAAAGAATAAGAATATCCTTTGGAAGTTATTATGAAATAACATTGATATAGTTAGAAAGAAATAATAATGAATTAGATATGAGGATATATAAATATGTATTATTTCTATTCTCTTTTGTAAAGTACTCTATGTGATTGAGAAGCTACTAGGTTTTGAAGGTCCCCACTATCTCATGTATGAGAGAAACCAGTGTCAAAATTCTGAATAAGGTATGAGAGAAGGGAAATTTATAGATATTGGGTTTTTTGTAGTTTTTCTTAAAGATCTACTAGAAACTAAATACTCTACTAAGAAGTAAGATCAATTCATTTGATTTAGTTACACCCAAAATATATTTCTGATTATATTCAAAGTAGTTCGAAAGGAGGACCATTGAATATTATAAATTCCATTATAAAAACTATCATAAATACTATGAAAAGAAGTGTAATGATCTTATCGAAAAGATAGTTGATTATCCTAGGGAAATGGATCTTGAACCAACCTGAAGGTTAATTCATGATTAAAATCAAAAAATGAAGTTGTTGAGTGGAGGATAATACATCTAAAAAAGCATATTGCAATAACTATTTTTTACTAGTGATAATATTCATGACTCTTAATGTTTAACTCCTCATAGGAATGTATAGGTTTCCCATGGTGGGGCCAAACCATGTAAAACACCATGTGTTACCCTTTACTATACATTTGTTCTTATATGTGGTCGAAGTAAGTTAGGGAACAAATAAAAAATTCATTTACATCCTAACATGTAAAGTTTTTTCAAATACCAAAGGGATTATAGAATTATAAGAATATGTGGATTTTTGTAAAAATTAGTCACAACCGATTCAACCCCAACCCTAAGGTGATTCAACATGATCCAAAGGGAATCACAATTTCTAATCACATATTATTCATTTACATATATTCATAAAAAAATATATAAATATATATAATTAATTTGTTAGTTATTTTTTATGATTAGTATTCCTAAATAATAAGATATATTTAATAGTTAGTAACGAACAATTATCAATTAAAAAATTATTTACTATTAAATTATTTATATATTTATGTATATTTATACACACAGACATATACATATATAATTACATATAATTACTAATGAATATATATTTTTATCATATACAATTACTTATTAATATGATATATTGGATAGATAAAATGTATAATTATTACTTCAAAAATTATTAATTACTGTTAAAATATTAATATATTTACACAAATATATATAATTATATATATAAATATATATTTTTATTTTTTATTTTTTATTTTTTATCATGTATAATTTTGGATTACTATGATATATTTAATAGTTAATAATTAATAATTACTAATTAACGAATAACAATAAATCCATAATGTATATATATTTTTTATTATTAATTATTTAAAACAAATTATTTATTTATAACTAGTAATTATATATCATATGTATTATAAATAATTAATTATTATTTAATTTTATACGTTTCTCTTAATTTTATAAAAAACCACCACTAAAAAATAAAAAATAACATTCAGTATTTGGTGATGGTTTAAACCACTATTAAAAAATAGACTAAATAATTTAATAGATTTTTTAAAAAATGATGCTAAATTACCTTCTTCCAGTAGTTTAACCCACTACCATTTTGGTGTATAACAACACAGCATTCTTTTTAAAAACATTAATCCCTCCTTTCTTGGGAACAACCTGATGTTGGCTCTCCTAATCACTATATAAAATTGGGAAGATGGTCCCAATGTCTAAGAGTTTCAATATCTCCTTCATAATTACTTCCCTCATCAAAGGAGTCAACTTCCTTTGTAGTTTCTACAACAACTTTATTATGTATTAATGTCTCTCAATATAAATATAAAGGGAATGTATTATCCATTTTATATTGGTTATTCTTCATGAAATATAATTTTTATATTAATATGACATATTAACTAAAAAATTACTATACTCCATTGAAATTTCATCACTCACTATCACTAGAAATTATTCTCCTTGTTCAAACATCAATACCTTAAGTTACTCATATGTTTGTTTAGTTATATAATTGGTGGTTTCATGATTGATGGAACTAATTTTAAGAATATTTACAAGGAATTAAATTCCACTATAGTGAATCCTCACTCTAGTTCTAGCTCCAGTCCACGGTCCATAGTGTTTCCTTTCACTTATTTATTGATTGAGTCCATAATGGATTTTTTATATTTTAATTGCTTCATCAGTCATCTAAATTCATCTTTAGTAGTGATGATTTCATGAAAATATTCTATTTCTTCTCCATGATTAACAGACTTTATAAAGTGATATTTTACTTTATTTTCACTTTCTCAGAATGTTTACACTACTTGATTTCCGTCAATGAGTTCTCTCACCAATGTTTAAAAATCCATCTCCAAATTCTATCATCTCTTGAATGAGAGAATAGTTGGGAAAAATAAATTTCACAAACTTCACTAAGAAATCATATGTAATTTAAATAAGGAACGTGAGGAATTGTTCTACCGGGTTAAGGAAAAATATTGAGGGTTTTATATTACATATCCCAATAATATTTAAAATGCTGGATAGAAAATTTTTTACACCTCAAAAATCACAATGGTTTTTTTCTAAATATATTTGAATATATTATGTATGAAATTTAAAATCTACCTATATCTTAATGTTTTTATGGGAGATTCATTTAAACCATAGATGAAAACACTTCATTTATATAAATAACACATAATTTAACCAATTTTTCTACTGGAAAGGATATCCTTCGGAAACGTCACATCTTTTAGTAATTTTAATATTTCCTTAATTGACAGAATAGTTATATATTGAAATTAAACACCTTAAAAAACATCCTATATTAAGATTCATCCTTCCCTTAGAATATAATTTTAGGAAAGGTAATGGGTGGAAAATAATGTCTCACTTTGTGTTATTTTTTAAGTATATTCATATTCTATGTTACTTCCACATTAGTTGATTTACAAACTTATATTCTAGTTCTTTCTCATTTCATTACTTCTCCTTTTACAAATCTTACTCGTTCTCCATTTTTTTATTCATATCCTTAAATTATATTACAATACTCTATTTTATGACCTTTTCTACACTATATAAACTTTTATATTATCCTATAGTATTCTGATTTGTCTTTTAGATAACTTGTGGGAATGTTTCCCTAAGTGATTCTCATTATTTAAAAATGATGATTTGTTGTGTTTTATGTATGTTTTTATTCTTATATAGATTTTTCTAAACTCAATATAGTCTTAAATTGCTTTATTTTATATATTTGGTGACTATCTATTTTATATAGTATTTTTCTCCTTATTCATATATCCTGAATTATAGGGGTTGAATTTTTTTTATCATTTGTTTCCTTGAGGCTCGGAAATGATTCACCATAGGATTATAATATTTATATTTTTGGGGAGAGATATAATTTTCATGGAAAACATTCATATTTTTCCTCATAACAGTCATTTAAATCCTTGATTTTGGGTAACCAACCAAACATGTTAACCAAATTAATTTAGAATGCATGGTTTTTACAAATTATATCCCATGACTCTCAATTCTCCTTTCTAATTTTACTTAGTATTGGATTGATAGAATTGAATGTTGTCGAACATCCATAAATATCATGTGAATAGAATTTATGTGTCGTGGGCATACATTATTTTTCAATGCTATATTTTCCATTAATTTCTTGTACATGATTCCATATTGGATTTTAGCATAATTGTCTCTTATATTAATAAATGCCTCATTGTGAAGGGCAAATACCTCCCTGAATTTGGGATAAATTTTAGTCCAAAAAATCGTTGATTTTTTATGTCTCAGCTTGTGTTTTCCTCATCCACCCTCCTTTGAAAACCAAATAACCCAATACGAAAGAATTAGGTTGAAAACTAAAGTAAATGTTTTTCAGTCTCATCAATTGAATAACTCTATTATGTTGGACAGTTCTCAATAACTCCTTAAAGTGATTAAATACCTCATAATTGGATCCTCTATCCAACTAAGAAATATTTTTAATGTCACTTTTAATCATAACCTTTTTCATCAGTGGGAAGTACTTTTCTAAATGCCTCTTTTCATGATTATCGCGCATGTTAATTAAACCAAAAGTAACTAAATTTATAAAATCTGTATCCCTATAATTTAAAAAGAAGGGAAATTATATTATTTTAATTAAATAATTATATACACCATTATATTTTAATATGTCATAAATATACATATAATTATATAGGTTTATGTGTGGGTCTTCCTTTTATAATCCACTGAATTGGTCACAATTTCGAATCATAATTAGAACACATGGCTAATACTATCAATTATTGGTCTAAATTGATGGTCACACAATACATGGAGATGCTCCATTAGCCAATGGGACTCCATAATCAATAAGAGACATCTTTTATTATGTTCCAAAAATATTATTTATGATTTTTATAGGTTCATTATTCACCCTAAAGTGAAATAAATCTATCATATTTGATATTGAGTGAATTATTTCATTGTCTCAAGGTTTAAATAGAAGTGTTTAAGTCTTTTAAAAATTTCCTTTATCGAGTGTGATGTGTCTGTTTCATACAATGTGGACCTACGATGAAAAATAGCAGTAGACCACATTAATATACAAATAAAAATAAAAATAAAAATGTAAAAAAAAGGGATAGGATCAGGAAACCAATGTTAATTTTTTTTCCAGTTTTATGATGTATGTTTTCTCCACAAATGTATCAAAAAAATACAATCCCATAAGTTTCATCGCTTAATTAGGATAATGGCTAATGTTCAGAATTATTTTCACAACATATTTTCTAAAAATAATAAAACAAAATTTAAAAAATGAAATTTAAAATTCAAACAACTATGAAAAATTTTTTATATCAAAAATATTGACCAAGGGTTGTTCTTAATTATTAATTCACAATTTTAGGATTAAAATAAAGAAATAAAATCCAAATTAGATTAAAAAATAAATAAAACATGTAATCATGATTAATTTTCTATTTAAAAATAGGGATAGTGAATTAATTTTAAAGAATAAATTTTTAAATTTTTAAATTTCATTAATATATGGGTTAAAATATATAAATATTTTGTGGGATTACAGAATAAAATCAACATTTATTAGTTAATATAAATTAATACCACACTAATTATTATAATCCCTTATCTAGAATAATAATTAATTAAACTAAATTTCATTAATATCCAACATCAATTGAAAAATAAAACCATGACTAATCTCATAAAAAAATTCCTTATCTATCGAATTTTATTTCATCTCTTATCCATTACCTTTCGTAAAGAATAAATATTAAATATGTAATTAATTTAGATTAATATAATAATAAATCAAAATATTCCATCCATAAAAAATTAAACCAAATAAAATCACCAGCCTTCAACATTATATTTATAATATTGTAATATAATAATCACTTATAAAATATAATGAATCCATTTTAAGAAAAAATTTCTTTTTAAGAGATGAAAGAAACACAAAAAGTTAATAAAAAAACAAAAAATCTTGTAAAATAATTTGTAAAACTCAACTAGCAATAAAATCTTTTATTTCAATAATCCATAGTATTACTCTCCCTGTCGTAGATTTCTATAAAGTAGAAAAAAATTAAAAACCTTATATAACATACTTATAATTTGAAAACATAAAATATTTATACAAATTATCAATATTATGGTGTAATGATATTCAAAACACCATTATTCTTCTAACACTAATAAAAATATCCATATGTCCTCTACGAAATTATTTTATCATGGTTCAATGATTTTTGTTTTCATAAACACTATCATATCTCAAATTATATATATTTAATTCAAAAAAGTCACATTTCACCAACTAAAAAATTTGGTTGTGATTTTATATTCAAGTGTATAACTCAAACTATTTTCTCAATTATGGGAGTTTACCGTACATTATGAAATTTTGTTTCCACATTTCTTAAACTTTCCCATCATTTTTTGATGAATAGATCTTTCTCCAAGTTAGGATTCATACTTTATTATTTTATTATCAATGTTTTTACTCACACATGGGGAAATTTAAATATAGGAATCAATATCATTGTGCAACAAATATTCCTTTGATTCTATAATGTTATTTTTACATAATTGTTATGAAATGAGTTGTGATGGTTTCAACATGAATTTTCCAAAAGTATTATATTCAATATTTCTCAAATACACAACTATATGATTTCTCTTAAGATATGAAATTATTTCTTTTATACCATTTCATTGATCTATCCTCAACCTAATCACACCAAGATTATATTTAATTATTGTATGGTTTTGTTAATTTATTTAGTTTTTTTGAAAATATATCTATAACGATATAACATGCCCATCATAACAAGAACCATTTAGAATGACAAATATTTGGAATAATTAATCTTAAAAATGTGAAAAATGAAAAAAAAGAGTATGTTCACATTCAAATTTTCATTAATGTTATTGATTCATTAGTAACACTTTAAAATTTAATAGTGGTTTTCAGTTACATTAGTTATATATGATATTATTTGATGTCTATTATGATTTACCTAGGAATAATTTACATTTAATTTTTTTGATCAGAAAGGATAAGGAATGGTTATGGATTAGTCTATGTTCTGTGACATTTGATTACATGAAGGAGGCATTTTTTAGTGTTCATGTTCTATGGTTTTTAGAATATGGGGCCATGATTACGGTCTTTTATGGTGCTTCTCATCATTGTATGGGTTGAATTCAGATATAATTGGGAATAATGATTGCTTATGGGTCTCTAAAATTTAATCCTCATCAAAATATTTATGCAACCCATGATCATGAGTTAGTAGTGGTAGTTTACACACTGAATTTATGGTGGCATTATCTCATTGAAAAGAACATTTTAGTATTTATGCATCAAAAAAGACTTATATATATCTTCTCATCATTGGATTTTAATTTTCATTAGTCAAGCTAGATAGATTTTTTTATAGGATTATGAATTTTAGATCTCTTTCACTATAATGAAATGAAATGTGTTGGTTTATAAATTAACTTATAAGTTTTGTGATAATATTTTTTGATATGATAGGTATTGTTAAAGTATAATGACAGATTTTTGTATCACTATGTATATATATATAATAATTTAGTGGTGGAATTTTCAAGTTTTATAAGATAATTCATTATTAATTTATCTTAAGTGTTGAAGAGTCTAAACTAAAATAACATAAAGTGGTGGTTCAGAGAGATCGATGAGGTATGGCTATCGAATATTCATAATCATATTTTATTTCATGGTAAGTTCATTGTTTCATTATTTATTTGAGAGTTGGTGCTATGTGAGTTTTATAATTTGCATCATGAATTGATTAATTTTGTATATAAGTTATATCATGCTTTTAGATAATAGTTATAGTTGAATGGGATGAAGAGGTTAGTGGATAAATTCATGCATTGGTGTTTGGTATCTTAGTGGGTGGAAGGAAAGTATAGAGTTTAATCTAGTATATTATAGCCATTGGATGTTACTTAGTGGAAATGGGGAGAAAATTTAATAGATTTCATTACCAATTTTCATTAATATTCATGTTTATGGGGCACTATATATTTTATTTTTTATCATTTAGAGAATTTCACTTGTTTTGGTAGATCAAGGTGTTGAACGTGGTGAATTCAATTGATAGGATTTACATTTATGAGATAGTGTGGATTCAAGGGGTTATGAGGATGATCATCTCTTATTCATATCTTAGTTTTACCAAATTATTGTGTAATAATCAACAATAGAATTTTGTCTCTTAAGTATTCCCAAGAAGAAATTCTCAACCTTAGATATATGTCAAGATAGTGTAGAAGTTTCAGACACTTGAGGACATATTTCATGCATGTTTCCTTTATTTTGGAGGATCATGGGACACTCATTTTTTTGGTAGATTTTTCAAATAAAAGTAGCCATAAATATTCCATTTATATGAAAATATTTGAGGAAATTTATAGGTAGTCTTTTAGATCCTTGCTATGTTGGTATAGGGTTGGAGAGTCAATTATACATTTACCAGATTTCATACAGATCATACGAAAATAGAGGGAAAATGTTTCATATGAAAATTAATGTTTCTTAATACCATCATAAATAATTAGATGATAAATGTAATAGGCCTTTGTATTTTTAGGTGGGTTGTTTTGTTCCATTGATGGTTCCTCCTAATCATAAATATCATAGGTTTTGAAGTAGTTGTGATATTTATCCCTAGTTAGTTACACATTTTGTGGTGTTTATGTGAGTTAGTGTGGTGGAATATCAAAAATCAATTCTTATATAGATATATCATATTCATGAAATCATACTTATGGAATAGATTAAACGGTATATTCATATTGAATCTTATTTCATTGATTGAGGTTATTTAGATATTGGAGGGGATATGATGTTCATGATTTCACCTATTGTATTTCAGGATCATTATGAGATAGTGTTATGATGTAGAATTATCCCTATATTTTATGTTTTTTTGTGACATGGAAAAATAAATGAATATATGTGGAATAAACATTCATATATATAGGCTCAGTGTCATGATTGTTTTTAATGTTTTCACGTTCTTACATAATATTGATATATTTTGGTTTAATGATATTTTAATGAGTTTTTTCTTTCCCTTTTGAGTAATGTTATGTTTTTAGTGTGGTTGTAAGATTTCATTTTCGAAGGTATCTTAAGGGGAGTTGGTTTTTTGTTTTTTCATCCATTATCATGGATGATAATTATTTAATAAGTATCTAACATAGAGGTGGGGTTTTATTTTGTTCTATGATTTATAGTTTTGAGTTACTTAGCATACTAAAGTAGAGTTTGGAAATGGATCGAGATAAGAGAAAAAAATTTAATGAATTATTAGAAGAAAATATTAAATTGTATTTTAACTATTATATTATAAAGAATTCTGGGATGACAATGTTCTAGTTGAGGTTTTGGTTCCTTATCTATTTTCCTCGGTCTATGAAAATAAAAATTTTAGGCATATTTTAATGGAAACATATGTCATGTTCTGATTTTATGGAATGGTGTATCCTATTTTTGTGGTGGTGTTCTTAGGAAAAATTAAAAGAAACCTGTTTCCTCTAGGGGAAGAATGGAAATTCCAATTTTTTTATTTAAGGTAGATAATCCAATTTACTATATAATATTACATCTTGGTGTATTGTGCTTCAATTAGGGTAGACAGAAGGGCGATGACATTTTTGGAAGATACTATATCATGGTCAACATAAAACCTATTTTAGAGGATGACGTTACTAGTGATAAAAGAGGGATGAATCCACTTTAAACCTACAGATCTATATCTTAGTTAACTTGGTTTCACCATATTGTGGTCAAATTTCATTATAACATGGTAGTTAATATTGAAATTTTTATCAAAATTTGAGTCATCCAACTCTATTGGTTTGACTATATTCACATATCTCAAACCTTGGGTTCTATGTAGTTTCATTTTTAGATCCTTTGGACATACCTTGGGGGATATTGATCCTTGGATTCGTGTGATTGATCTATTATGATCTAAGGATACTTCTTATCAACTTTTTTGTTCGTCCTCTTCTTGTTATTCCTTCTTCGGAAGCTCAGATATGGATTTGTCTTAAGTGAACCAAGAGGTGGACCAAACATCAGTTAATCTTGAGAGGATTTGAATTATAATTTCTTATGTTTAATTGAATTATCGGTCAATGTTCATTGGATAGATGGTGGAATTGGAAGGTCCTGAAAGTTTGATTGTATTTGTTGAGGATTGGGAAGTGGGGTGGAGGATATAAAGGATCCATTATTAGGTATAAATAAGAGACCACACCGCATTGGAGGTCATTGTAACTTGTAATAGGTGTTTTCAGCATGATGATATGGGGTTGTAACACAACATCATATATATGAATTACATTATGTGAAAGTCAATAGGAGGATAGTTTAATGACATTCTATGTAAGAATATGAATTTTGAATCAAAGGAGGATCACATCATACAATGATGTTTTGTACGTTGAATATTTTGATCATTATAGAAAGGGTGATCAGGAATATTTAATGTTTCTATAGATTATGGAATTGCACCATGAAACTCAGTCATGCCTCAATGTACTCTTGTGAAGATTCCAGCAGACCCTGTGTAGAGGTATTGAACAATGATGCAAGGGTCCACTATGTAATGAACCCCCATTCTGTTTTTTAAAATGGTTTTACATTGAGAACAATCTATAATTCTTATTCCACTCAAAAAATACTGGGGGAGTTTCCCTCATCTTACATCTCATCATCCAGCGATTTGGGTGCTTTTGGGTCCTTTTTTAAGGCGAATTCATTGTTGGATCGTCAAATTATTTCTTCTTCCTCCATATCTTATCCGTTTCACTAAATTTTATGGATGTGCATTTGGTTTCCACATAAAATTATTCTCGATCATGGTGGAATATAATTCAAATTAAATGGATAATTGTTTTTTGTATAGAGGAGGCTTATCAAGAATATAATAACACCATTTCATGGGGTTTTGATTCAGGTATTTTTCTCAGTAAACATATTTATTAATTTTAGTTAAATTTTACATAATTGATAGTTGATTCAGATTTATAAATTTGATATTTTTCATGTATTGGGATTAGGTTCATGTTAGGAGTGTACAATACACATTCTCTCATGGTTTTAGTGCTGTTATAATTCTATGTAATATTTACACCTAATATACCAAATTAGAAAATTGGTTTAATGTGGTTAAACAATCTATGTATGGGAAATTTTTGGATAAATATGTTCATTTGGGATCAATAGATGTTTATACCATCTTGAATGTTTATGATGGATCACAAGTTGAGGTATGTGGCCTTTATATCACTTAGTCTCTTGATTTTTTTACACTAATTTATTTTTATATGATTTTCATTAAACGTGTTGGAATATAATATTATGTGTCCATTATCAAGGATATTACCTTGTGAGGGGGTATATGAGGTTAATAGATATTTTGAAAATTAAATCCCTTGATTAACATATTGTTCTTTTAATGTGAGGAACACGCCTTTCCCTCCATAATATTCTCTCTATGTGTGACTGTAATTTGTAATTAAAATATTGAATTTTACTTTGTTCACCCTAATTGGTATAGTCCAACGATCATGAAAATGTGATGTGCCTATGAACCAAAAAGACTAGACCATGTTTTTGAAATTTTATTGAAATAATAGAGTGGTCTCACTAACCCTCTGATCTCATTATTCCCATAAATTGAAATGGTCACTAACTCTTGTTCTAAGGAAGAACACAATGCTCATTTTATAAAGACCTTCATCTTCTTCATGAGTGAATAATATGGATATACACCTTCAATGGAGTAGAACTTCTACCCAATTTGATGAAATTTTATTGATATTAATATCCTTTAATTTTGTCTTCCTTCTTTACAATTAATATTCAATTTAATATGTAAATCATTTTTGCAATCCTTCCCAGAAATTCTAGGAAAAACACTCTATACTAATTTATTTCACTGTCTCAAACTTTTGTGTTTATTTTTGGACAATACAACCTATCCGATTTGATCCATACTTTAGAATTAATCAAAAAAAATTCTTTTATCATGGGATCATTCCATGTTTCCTTACCTACTAAATTGGGAAAAGCTATCTATAATTATTTTTTTCATTATCTCAAACTTTTTTGTTCATTTCTAGATAATATAACTTAATTTATTTGATCCATTCTTTAGAATCAATCAAAGCTTACTCTTCCATCATGAGAACATTACATTTTTCCTTAAATACTAAATTTTGTGGCTAAGAACCATCAAATCCTTTTTAAAGGAATCAAAAACCAAATATTTATTCCCTGTGAAACTTCGAATCATTGACTATTACTCCTCAGCTACAATGTGACTGAACCTTCAACAGTGAAGAATCATATTATGAGAGAAAACCCATAGCATGGACTTCTACACAACAATGTGTAAGATAGAATCAAAAAATATATGTGTTCATGATCTCTTGTTCTACTGCATAGCCTCTTAGAGTTAGCTATATCTAAAAAATA
This sequence comes from Viscum album, assembly GCA_963277665.1. Classification (NCBI taxonomy): domain Eukaryota; kingdom Viridiplantae; phylum Streptophyta; class Magnoliopsida; order Santalales; family Viscaceae; genus Viscum; species Viscum album. Next base: position 211,146,384 of record OY728153.1, on the reverse strand, counting down.
TGGTTTCAATTCAAATAACCCAAGATCTATAAAAGATCATATTGTTATCTCAATAATTTTTCTTTCAGACACACATGACTAACTCTATAATGATCTTTTATTCTATGGTATTGGAACCTATTGAATTTTAAATCCCCAAAAATATAATTACTATTGAATTTTCACCAACCATGACACTATTAGTAGCTAAAAAATTGGCATACTCTCTAAATCAAAGTTACGACATGGCCTATCCTCCATAGTTATGGAACACTGAGTCACCCAAAGGAACTAAATTTGACCTAGGAATGTATATTATATTGAGGTCCATTAATCTGTTTCATATACCAAATGATAATTTTCACACAACACAAAATCCTCCAAAATATTTTTTTTCATAACAAGCACCTTTGTATCTCATAGATCATTCAGTTGTGATCGGTGTTGGTACTTAACTATGACCTTATATGTTAACCATAACATCATAATATCATCACCCTTAATCAAGGTTAACTTTATTTCATTTCCTTTCATCATGTTCACCAATTCCTACAAACATATTTTCTCACATGCACACTCCTTCAAGTCTAATGGGCTTTATGGTGCCTAATCACTGCCAGCATCTAGTCTGGAGGCTACTCGGGTGATAACAAAGAGTGTTGTTAGACATGTTTTCCACATACACCGACATTTACTATTGTGAAAGATGGTATTTTGGTGAAATAGTCCCTCCACTCTGTGGGAACCTATTGATTTGAAATGGAAGTAACTTTTAGTACACTTTCATGATCATCTTTTATCGTCTGCCCAGTTTTCCTATGGTTCAGTATTCCCTTTCCAAAAACATCTATAGTATATGATAGGTTATGTGTTAAATATTTTGTCTCAGAAATTGAATTCTACATCTATAAAATCAATTTTTTATGGATTTAGTGAATCCATAACAATCTTCCATGTATCACCTGAACCATATTGAACTAACACATAGGTAATTTTGAATAAAATCCATCATGAAAAAATCCCTAAGGGATTTTCCAAAAAAAACATTCCGTTTAGTTTTGTTAAAAAGTACAAAGAAATTAAATAATGATCACACGTCTTCCATATTGTATAAATAATTTCTGAACCAAACACACACAAATCACTTATTATTTCTCTTATATTCAAATAGTGCTTCAGTGATTCATCAATCATAAACTCAAATATATTGTGAGTGATGGCTCAATGTGGGAAACAAGTGATACATGAAAAAATTCTCATATAACAATAAATTAATGCACTATATAATTTAAACCGGCATCAAACATTCAAACCTCAAACCCTTAAACCTACTAAGACCTGCATCTGGATGCCTATTTCTCTAGATTATTCTAGAAAACATTTAACATCTCTCTGTCTAACATCCCAAAAATTATTACAACTATTTTTTCAAAGAAAATAAATATTTTTTAATTAATATTTCATAATAAAGAGTTATATAGACAATAACAGTCTTTAGGAAGTATCAAATATCTTGCTAAAATAGATATATCCATAGAAATTTGGGGATCTATCTCCAGTCCCTTCAAAATAGATTGATTTTTTTGGACTCCAATTGAAAATTGATTTTATTCCAAATTTATCTTAGGAAACCCCTTTTCCATGATATATATTATTTCATTTTGTATAGGTATATACTTTATCCTCACAACCTATTATTTCTATTTATAATTTTAAGGAATAATATTTAATCTCGATGTGCTTCACCATTGAGTGTTTAAAGTTGTGTTATTCATTTTTATCTTATTTGTGCTTTCTCCAACTAAAGATATCTCAAATTATAACCTCATTAATTCAAAATACTATTTTAATTGTACTTCTTTTGAGACTCTAAATATGATAGTGTCAATAAATATAAGAATCACCAACCAGTTCCCCATCCCATTCTTGATGTAGAGGTTGGGATCAAAATGACTACTATGATAATCAAGCTTCCGTAGATTCCAATCTATTCAAGAGTACCAAGTTATAATTTTTTTAATTGTTTGATAAAATAATTATTCAGTTAGAAGAATTTTCTATCATCATCACGAAGAAGATATAAATATTTTTTAATGATTTAGAAATCCTTTACAAGTACACCATTCAAGAATGATGATTTTACATCCATCAAATAAATATTAAACATTTTTTTCACAACCCCAGATAAAAAGAAATATGATAAGTACATGTTTTAAAAACATGTAAAAATATTTCATAATTTTCAATTAAGAAAATATTTGAATATCATTTTCATTATATACTTACTTTTTCATTTTAATAGTTTCATATTCATTGATTTTGTTTCAAGAACCCATTTTTGGTTTAGATCAAATTAATATTCTCAAACTTTAATTTATTTCTCAATTCATTTTTCATTAATTTGGTTAGGTTCCTCATTCATAACATTCACCCAAATTTCAATCATAACATTATTATAAAATAATTTTATTTATACCTAAGATAACAAAGAAAATTCACCTTAATCTTTGTGTTCTTAACCGATGTTGTCTGATAACCCATGATGTTTTTATCAGTTATTTTCTCTTTTCTAGATATTATACATGATCTTTATATTCCTATAACATTTCATTAATTATTAAAAATATCATCATAGTAAATTTCGTCCCATTAAACTCCACCTAAGCTAGAATCATCTTTATCACATTCCTCCTAAAAAAATTCTTTTTATATGTGAATTATGCTCATTTAAAGATGAAATATACTATCCTATAGTAATGTTATTCCCATGTTCAATCATCAAAACATATGCATTTAAACAATTTTATCTAGTTATTTTTTATAGAATCAATATGATTTACTCATTTATAAATATTTATGAAATATACCATCATCTCAATGGGTTTCTAACATTATATAATTTTCTTTGTTTAGAATGAAACACTTACTTCCAACTGTCTAGAAGTATTTCAATGTGCGATTATTCCCATACTAAATTTAGTATGAAGTCCTTCATTTATTTTGAAATAATAATTCCTTATTGGAGATATATACTGGTGTAATAATTACTTCTATAAAATAATTCTCTGGTATGGAATTTTTAATGAGTATAGTCATATCCGTGTTTTTTATGATGTTATTTATTCTCCATAAAACACCATTATATTAAAGAGATGCCACCTCTGAAACTTGGTTATATAACCAATGATTTTACTAATATTCCTTCACTTCATTATTTTTGAATTACATTCCATTTTCATTGAGAAGGTTTTGAATTTTTACACCATTAATTTTTTTATCTTCCCTTCAGTGTTAGCTTATGCACTTTTAGACTTAGTTTTGATGAGTAATCACTATAAAAAATACATCCTTCGGAAATCTTTAATAAATAATATACAATTACTTTTTTAGCACATTATTTAAGAGTTATATCCCTAGAAACATCTTCATGAATAAGATCTAAAAATATTAATGATTTTCCATTCTCTAGATTGTAAGTCATATAAATAGTCTTTAAATTTTGGAAATAATCACACGTATGTGTGTTATCACTTATGATATTGGGTAATTCACATGTGAAATCATTATTCACAAGATTATACAATGATATTTGCTTCATTTTCCCGATCCTCGAATGTAATAGTCTTTTTTGTATCTTCCTTAGCCAACGTGGACTAATTTTCCCCACTAATAATATGTATTTCACATTGTCCATCTACATATTAATTAAATTAAACCATATATATAATTAATGAATCACCCATAATTTCCAAATACTATAGAAAATATTGAGTCAAATAATTGTCTCACATTTAATAAATTATAACCAAGTCCTTCCACCAAGAGAACATGTGTATTTATAAGATCCTTTCCCCAAAAACGTTTACACCTAAGAGATACTAATTTTCAATCCCCCATCATTACCAAATTGAATTACTACACACTTTTCAGATTTCATTTTAATGATAATATTCTAATTCGTAGTCATGTGTGTGGTACAACTAGAATCTAGAAACCATAAACCCAATAGTTCTTTCCCACATAAAAAATATACATGTTATTTTTTTCTTATCATACCATTTTTCTTAATCCAGGACCATTTAGGAATTACAATAGATAATTGATACACTTACTACTACTCTAGTTTAATAATTGCCACTTTATCATTCAAAAAAGAGAGCATGTGTGCATTTTTAATGTGCTTGTAGAAGTTTTTATCTACTATTATCATTCCTTACAAGCCCCATGAGTCACTTTCCATCAAACCCTTGATAAAAAATAGGTATATTTGTGCCAAAAAACTATATGGAAAAAGTAATATCCCTTAAAATCATAATTAGATAATAGAAAACGGCTTTCTTTTAATTGGTGTTGATTCTCTTTAGAAATACATTTTGCAAGTCCTAATTTTACACAGTAACAAAGCCTATTTTTTGTGTCACTTTTACATAGTTTTCCATGATATTAGTATCCTTTTCATATAACTGAAATTATTATTTCCTCCGAGAATATATTTTTGTGGTTTAACACAATCTAGGGTTATTTACTCAATAAAATCATCCTCCACTCTATTTTTCTCTTTGTCTTTAAATTTTTGCACTTGTGGGATATGAATTGATTTTATAGTAGTAAAACATGAATCTTTATTGAATTCCTTCATGGTTGTGGTCTTATATCAAACCAATACCATGTTGGGTGTAATAATAATTTCATTTTCCTCATAATTTCACCTAAAAAAATTATTTCTTCAATATATTATTTATTCCTTTTAATTATTTCCCTCATTGCATTGACCAAGACATCGTGGATCCAGGTTTGTTTTTCAACATTGATGTTGAGATATATTATAAAAAATATATTTAACGTTAATATAAATCATTTAATTCAGTATTATTGGTGAATAATTATATTTTATATGGGCATATTCAATATTAAAATATTTTGTAATTATTCAATCATAAGGATTAAAACATTTATTTCTATAAAAAATTTCATTTTTATGCTTTATATTATTATATTTAAAATCTTTATCTACAAATTATTGAGTTTTAATTTCAAAAACAAAAGTTAATTTTAAAATTTATCATTTTAAAATTATCTAAGAATGATTTGTTTGAATTTTATGAAATGTTATATTTTCCATTAATTAGAGATAAATGAGGATTTTTGTTGGAAAATGTGATTATATTTAAGAATTTAAATTGTAAAATTATATTTTGGATTAGTTTTAAAATTTAATAATTCCATTTTTATTTAAAAAAATCTAAAAAAATATTTTAGAATCATCATTATACTATAATATGACATAAAATGTATTTAAATTTGAAATTGGAAATTTCAAAAAAATAGTTTTTCTTCTCATTTTGTGGGTTTAACATTAAAATAAATTCTTCTACTATTATGAATTTGTTTTTATAAATCACAGTAAATATTTTTACTCAGCATAATTAATATTTTATATCAATTTTAAATTAATAGTTTTTCATAATTTTTAGTATAAAAAGTAAAAATATTTTTCCATAGTTAAGGTTAAAATAGTTTTACCCAAGGGGTTAAACTAATGAGATAAGGGTTAAAATGACATGTAAACATGTATAAAATCTATTGGATGAAAATGTTTATACCCTGTATAATCTAATATATATAAATGTCCCATTTTGTAGCCATTTTTATTCATTAATACATAAATATATTTTTATATTTTTAAAAATTCAATGTGTATCCTCTCCCCCACTTATAAATGGACAGCCAATAGCCTCTCCTCTCCAGGGTTCATGATCCTTTTTTTCAGCCAACAACTAACCAAATAAATTTTTTCATCCCTAACCACATCTTATAGGAACTATTTTGATCATTGAACTAACCTAAAATGGTTTTAGGTATAAACATAAAGAGGTTGTCTAGATAACATGTATAATTATTAAATAAGAACTTTACTGTTATTTCTTATTCTACCTCCTTTATATTTCCTTCAACCTTGATAAAATAATAATTTAATATCATTATGTATACTGATATCTCTTTTGTTAATTTCATAACTTACACTAATCTTCTACTACCATCAAATGGGAAATGAGACAATCATTTTTGTGTACGGAAAACTATCACCTAGCGAACCTATGTAATTATTCTTCCATTACCACCTCTCAAGGTAGGTTATAATGATTTATATAAGATATATATATGATATTAATGATATATTTATAATTTTTTAAATTTAATATATCATATACTTTCTTACCATTCTATCAATTGAAAAATGATCATGTGGTTTGTGTGTACATGTGGATTACCACCTCCACGAGTAGATTTAATTAATTTTTTCATAACCACTACATATGGATACAACATATAAGTATGTTCAAATGAAAAATATTATATTTATGATATTATAAAAATTATAACAATATAATATAATACTTATATTCTTTCATTCATTTTCATTGAAAAATGGAAACATTACTTGTGCGTACATAAACCTTACCTTCTCTAGTATTGTAAGGAAATTCATTTTTCTAATTCATCATTCATGATTGATTTTAAAAGTAAAATTTTAAAAAAATTATAATTATTTATTGATTATTATGTTTTAGATTATGGATTAATGACACCTTTGACCATATTCAGCCTACTGGAGTCATTTTCAACCTATGATCCAACTATCATCAAAACATCAGATATGAATTTAATTGATTATATAATTTTATATAACATGGTAATAAATAACATGGTGGTAAATAAAATAAAAGGGATAATAAACATGATATGGTTTCTCAATAAAGAAAATAAATATCATAATGTTATTATTCACGAAGATAAATAACATACACGACCAATCAGACTTGAGTAAGGTACACTTTACCTTAAAACCCTTATTCTAAACATTTGAAAGATTTATTCTATAAATATTTTTCTTCCATATCCACATAATAACAATTATTTTTTGAATTCATTTTTATGTACATAAATGGATATAAAATGGAATTTTAAGACACAATTTACGTTTTTCAATTTTTTTTAAATGTATCTTTTTATATAATTTGTACAAAAAAATTTAACAAAAAAGGAAAAGAGAAAAATTATATTTTAACATACTTGATGTCAATAGTTATTCATTTTGTAAAACCCATTGTATTATATTTTTATTTATTTATAATATTTCAATTTTTCTTCAAAAAATCATACTTTTTTCCTTGGTATTTTCCAAATGTCTTTTAGATGGAATGGATAATTATATATAAAAAAATGTTTTCTTACAGGTGAAAATAATATATTTATGAAGGTGATGATAAAATACAACATTTCATGTTTTATAATTATTTTTTGGTTCTTGAAAATTATTTATTATCATGGGTGATCTTGATATAGCTCATGATGAGGGCTGATCCTGATATATCTCATGATTAAAAATGAGCTCGATATAGCTCTCCAATGAAATGGGTAATGGGACAGAGTTAACTAATTGTTTTATCCTAATAGATTATTGAAATTTAGTCAGTAGGTTATTCCATTTACAAGAGTGTTTATAATAGTGATATAGAAATAATGTTCCAAGTTACCTATATGAATTTTCCATTATTATTATGTTTTTTAAAGAAATATTATTTCACAATGTAATATAATTTGAATAAATTTATTGATAAATTAATATTACTTCATAAGGGTGAAATGTATTGATTTTTTGAAAAAGTTTTCATTAGTATTTCAGGATTTCAATGAAACCTTTATGGGTTTCATTCTGTAATTAAAATTTCGTATGTTTGTTTTGAAAATATTTTGGCTGAGAAGTTGATTTCTTTGGTATGAAACTATTTATTTTGATTTTAATTTATATTTTGAAATGGGAAAATTCTTATGAGTATTCATGGACTAATGAGTTTCATTATATAAATTTCTAATTCCACTACTGAGGTTTTTTTTCATTACTTGATTTCAATTTTTTTCATACGGTTTAATAGATGAGTAAGGACAACTATTAGGCCAGGATAAAAATTGTGAAGATATATCATAGAATGAAATTTTGTTATATCCTAAAAGTATTATATTGTGGTAAAAATGGATACTGAGAGGAAATGACCATTTTGTGATGTAATATTTATTTTTTAAGGGTGGTGGTATAATTTTATAAAAGTATAAACCTAAAAGATCTTTTGGAATATGATAAAATTAGTTTTTTATCTATAGAATTAATTTTAAGGTTTTTTAATGTTGGGTACATATAATGGGTATCATAGTTAAGGTTTAGAAAATATTATAGATTATGATAATGTAAGTAAATATTCTTATTTGATTATACTATTCTATTATCATGATATCAAATTTAAATTTTTTTAATAAAAATGAGCATGTCACCTATTATAATATTCTATTATCTGGATGAGCCCCTTTTTCTTTTCCTTTTATTTTTCATTCTTTCATTATTTTATGTCTTCCCTTTACTTACCTCCTCCTTTGGGATTATCATGTATGATCCAAATGAGGATACTATGTTTCAAATAAAAGATATAGTGATAGGTAGAGGGACAGATAGATGGAGAGGTAGGTTCCACCTTAGAGCTTGGGAGAAGTTGGTTCATTATGGGGAAGTTGCAGAGAGTGGATTGGATCGAGGCATTGATGGTTTCCACCTTAACATTGGCCAGTATTATTTTTTCCTAATTTCAATTTTTTAATTATTTTAGATCTTATAATACATATAATTTTTTTTAGGGACATTTTGGGTATTTATTTCTTGATATTTCAAGAAAACAGATGTTTTGGGAGGATTGTATAGATTTCCCATTCGAAAAAAGGATCACACGATGTAACAGACCTACTCGAGTCATCCAGAATAGTAACCTAATAAGGCCCATTACAGGGAGATAAATAATGAGGATAAAAAAAAGCCTTGAATATAATAAAAATAAGACATTAAAAAATATTAAAAATAGGAAAATATTTATAGATATAACTAGGAAAAACAAGATAACCAGAAAATACATCATGTCTAGACCAACAAGTCTTCATGTGACCACCCCTCACCTCCACAAAGCACCCCACTACAGAATAGTGATAAAAAGAAAATACCTCATGATATAGAATTTAATTCCCTTTACCAGTATGTAATGTTTAGCATGTATGGACTTACTCACCATAATGAACTCCATTTCCTTGAATATTTCATTCTAAGTGTACATGTTTACATTTAAAGAATTTTTTTTCCAAATATTTTGAATTTTTTTAAATCACATTTATTTTCAAATAAAAATATTTTTAGAAACATTTTATATTTAAAAGTGTGTTAAATTATTTTCAAAGCTTCCATTACACATTTAAAAATGGTTACTTTAAAAGAGAATGACTTCAATGATTTTGATATTTCTTTATAATTTTTCAAATACATTTTCTAGAAAATATTTTCCCAAATTATTTCAAGCCTTCTTACATTTTCGAGGTATTTTCAAGGAAAAATGATTTCAAAATATTTTCAAGCATCCATTATATATTTTAAATTGTTTTTTAAAAGAAATTTTTCCAAAAAAAAATATTTTTCAAAATGAGTTTTTCAAATGGGAAAATATATTTTCATCAAGAAATGTTTTAAAAGAAATTAGAACAATATTTTATAAAAAATGATTTTTGAAATGGTTTAACAAAAGGTTTTTTAAATGAATGGCTATTTTCCATAAAAATATTTCATGTGATCTTTAAAAATCTTTCTTTATCTAATATTATATACTTTGTTATTGTTTATGATTCACTGTGGATATGATCCAAAAAAATAGTTCATATTCTTTCTTGAATGCATTATGTTTTGATGGAATGTTTTTTATGACACATGTTTCTCTTCCATAGGTTATATGCTTTTGAAACACAATTATTTTCATTGGTTTTTATTTGATGAAATGATTATGAAATATCTATTTTTACCATATTTTATGATCTGAGGAAATTTTAATGATGCCCATTTCGTTTTATAAGTTATGATGTGATGTTTATAAAACTCATTTCATTTTTTAGATCATGATACGAAGAATATTTTGTAATTTTGTGGAATATGAGTGAATTATTCCATTATATGACATGTGAGAACAATTTCTCCCTCAAATTAACAGGGTTATAATGGATGTCTCGTGAGTATATATGTTATCGGTGAACCAGATTACACGTTCACAATGTTATGAATGGACTTGGTTTCAAATCCATAAGTTTAAGCATAAACCCGATTAGATGTTCATAATGTTGTGTGTGAACCTTATTTCATGTTCACAATGCTATGGGTAAACCTGAATACATGGTCACAATGTTATTCATGGATCAAGTTTTATGTCCATAATTTTACACATGAACCAGATTAATTGTTCTAAATATAATGTATGGACCAGATTACATGCTCAAAATGTTATGCATAAATCGGATTACATTTTTACAATGTTATGTGTGATACAAGATTCATTTCCATAAGATTATAGGACGGACTGATTACATATCCTAAACCTAATGAGTGAACCAATTATAAATTATATATGGTCAAAATGTTATATGTTTCTATGTATGCAAAAAGTCCATGTCATATTCTTATGTTCTCCATTAGTGAATTATACTCTAGATTACCTTATAATTCATGTCTTATTAACATCTAATATGTATTCCATGAATAATAACTATGGTCTTTGATATGCATTGTATGATCTTATAATGATAAAATCATGTTCTCATACCCTTATTTCCATGATTATGCTTACATATCTCATTGTTTACCCTTACTGAGCATCTAAGCTCAACCCATTCTTATGTTTCCTTTCCCCAGGTTATGATGAAAGGTTTTTAAGTAGGAGTACAAAATGGGAATATATTTTAAAATTTGTTAAATATTTTTCACCAAATTAGTATAATGTGTTCTATGTTTCCAAAGACACCAAACTATTACGGTCCTCAGCCATGTATTTTCATAATGTGCTATTTATTCATATAAAATGATGTAATATTCTTCTACGTTAATCATGGGTTACTATATATACTCTTTCTATGATACCTCTTTAGATCCCAAAATACTAGTTGGGAGCCTTTGGTGAACATGGAGGTCTTCTTGGGGTTATGTGGTGGTCTGGTCTAATTACTTTTTACATTAAACTAGGGCAGGCTATTATAAAGTGGTATCAAATAAATTTTTTATTCTTTTCATATGATTTTCAGAGATGGTATATAGAAAATTTTGGAATGTGTCATTTCCTATGATGGATATCAGGATGGTGAGTTATGAATAAATTCATTAGTAGTAATTCAGAATTATTAGTTATGATAATGATGTTATAGATTTGATATGTCAGGTAGGATATTATTTTCATCATGGGAGATGCACATGATGTTTGATATTGACAATGAATTATTTGATTTTAGATCTTCTTCCATATATTAAATAGATGCCTCATACATCATGAGTAGAATTTTAGGATTTAGATGACATGTAGGTACCTAATAGTGTAAAATTATCCATTTATTAGAGGTATAGATCTTTAATGTGTCATCAACTGATCAAATGAAATTTTCCTATTTAAGTAATTGGTTTAATTATAATCATCCATAATGTAATTCTTTTATATCTCCTTCTGAGGACAGTTCATTTTGATCCATGGTGAGATAATTTCTGATGTTTATGACATGGTCCCTCTGTGTATAATATGTGAGGTAAACCTAGTAGTTTATGGAAGCACATGGTTCCTTAGTGGGGAACCCCTTGTGGATTTTTATTAATTTGGTTTGACTATTTATAATTTTAGTTGTAACTTATATGGTGCTTTCTCATATATCATGGAATGGTACTCTACTTAATTGAAATAAGGGATGGTGTTTCTATAGATATGGATAACAATAGGGTGATGTTGGTTGAATTTACCAAGTAGGATTCTTATTTAAAGTGATAGTAAAAACTTATATGGTTTCTTATCATATATATTGGGAATGAATTTTAACAAGATCTCACATAGGGTTATGGTAATTGATATAGATCATTAAAGTGTGATACCGATTGAGAGGCAATTTTTGCATTCCTTGTCCAGATGATCAATTATTTAATGTGACAGTAATAATGTATATGTTATTTTACTTTATAGATTAGGATCTAATTAGACTTCAATGATATAGTGTTTGTAGTTTTCGTGGGAATGGATCACCCGGGATGATATTTTTGGTTTTGATAGTATTGATTTATGAGTTGGGATTCTTGAGAGAGAAGTATCTTAGATGGATTCATGGTAAGTATTAGTGTTCTTTTAGTATTTTGAGTTGGAATGGGAAGTTTTTATGGATATAAAAACCTAGAGGGGATTTTTGGAACAAAATATGTCATATGTTGTCTAAGAAAGTATCATGGATAATGTCCTATGACCTATAATATTTTGTTGTATATGAACATTCTTCTAGGTAGGACTCATAGATACCTTGATATGTGACTCATGTTTTAATAAGTTGGAGATTTTTTGATGATCGGGGGAAAACCGCGAGAGTTATTGGATGAGGTGTCTGAGTTCCTTTGAGGTAGGAAGCACGAGTAGGTTCTTATGTTTGAGATTTACTTATAGTAGGTTACACCGAGTTTATGATGAAGGACTACTAACTCCATGTGTTTTGTGGGATCAACCACTATAAATGATGGCATCATGATATTGAGGATAGATTCAAAGGGCAGGTTAGTTCGGGTGCCTTACACTGTTGACCTCACATGAAATTCTAAGCATGGTAAGAGCATGGGTGGACACCAGTGACTCATAGCAGTGTCAGATAGTGGCTAAGTGTGTGGTTAATTATGGAATATAATCTATGTAGGGCCTTTAAGAGGAGTTTCTATAAGGCCCTGGCCTTAAACCTTACTTAATATTGAATTAAATGAATAATTCACATTGAGAATCTTTTCAGGTTTAGAGTTTTAGAGAATTAGAACATAACTACTACATCTCAAAATATTACAATGTAGACACTTCTACTAAGTTTCCATAGAATAAGAAACTCTTAAAAAGAAACATGGATAGATCCATGTTTTATATAGCATGACTTTCCCTTCATCACATCCTTGACCCTATTCCACATTAAGTCCTGTGAAAAACATTTCAAAAAAAACTTGGGGTGAGCATAAAAGGCTCAGTAAGGGATACACAAAGAATAAAAACTGTTAGTTTTTCAAACATCAAGTAAACCATGTATACTTTATCAAAGTAATACCTTCACCTTCATGAAGTAGTAAAAACTCTTCACTGAATAAAATATCATTACTTACCTTTTTGTAACCAAAGTATTATCATAAAACCCATATAAAGAACACATAACATATATAAAGGTAACTTGGGACATAAACATACTTAAGTGGAATAACCATACGGTCGACTTCCACACATATCACTTAATGGAATAGCCATACGGACAACTTCCAAACAAACTTAATTGAATAGCCATACGGCCGACTTCCATACCCAATGCATTGGAGGTTATAACGTAACCACCCGTCCTGGTATTCATGGCACCACCCGTCATATGGTTCATCATGTAACCACCCGTCAAATGTCCAAGTACCATTATAAAATCATAAGACATAAAACAAATATAATGGAAAGAAAACATTTCCACACTTTGATCACAATATATCACATAAATATATTGACATACAAAATACATTATAAAAAACCATTTTCAATACCAAAATACATAAAAAATTATATGGTATTTATTTCATTTAAAAAAACATTACGGCAAGTTTAGGAAGCCAAAGACCAAATAATACTCGCGGCGGCGGAAAAGGTCGTTGTCACTACGTACGTTAAAAGAAACATTCTTTTTTGTCGTTTTGTAAAACGCTTCGTAGAAAAAGATTCCTTTTGTATAAAATTAAAATCCAAAGGGGTTTATACACCGTATGAAAGAAAGTTGTGTATAAAACAAAATAAGCCTCAATGAAAAGAGATTGAGACGAAGTCCCTTACCTCGTGTCCGACTTGACACTATCATTCTTTAATGTCCTGAATAATAAACTCGAGTTAATTTATATTTTCTTAAGAACCTTTTTAAAGTTCATTATTCCTTTTATATCTCTTATTTAAATGTTATAAACATTATGTAACCATTTATGTTAATAATGTTTGTTTTGTCGATACTTGGTTCTTATATTGAAAGTGGACTTCTTATGATTACATGTTGTTCATGTGGTCAAAGGTTCATTGTATCCAGAATGACATTCCTAATTTTGATATCATATATATCATATATATCTAGCATATACATGTATTTATAATATCACATATTCATTTAGAGGTAAGAAATGAAATGCACCGTTCATGGAGATGGTAAGCCGTACGTACGCATGAACGCTACTTTCAATTCTTTGTCATATTAATGGAATTAAAACTAAATGAGAGGTATGCATATTTTAATTCCAGAATTATATTAATAATTTAGATGTATCATTCATCATATATATCCATTATATACATGTACTTTTAATAGTACATTACATTTGGGGATAAAAAATGAAATGCACTGTTCATGGAGACGGTAAGCCGTACGTATGCATGAACGCTACTTTCATTTCTATCTGATACTTTAATGGAAAGAAATAATAATGATATAGAGGTATATTATAATTCCATTATAACATAATATATAATAACTTTAAATCCATCCTTTATACGTCCCACATATGGCATTAACGAATCAAATCACTTTGAAGTGGCGGTAGTCCGCACTTCCTTAAATGACGATATCGCATTTACCCATAATGGAAACCATAAAGGTATGCACAAAATTAAAAATACAGAAGCTTAAAGAAAACATAAACATATAATATATCATATATAAATATAGTTTCATATTAATGGACACCTTTGAAGGTGTTAAAAGAATGTTGAACAATCATCGTTTCGTGAGGCAGAAATTTTCCATCCACGGAAACAGTATGTTCTTTAACCATTAGATGTCGGTTTGTGTAAGTGTAGCTCGAATCATTCTTATAAAAACATCCTAGTATATTTAAGATACTAGATTTGTTACAAAATAAATTAATAAAAAGAGTTTAGGGGGTTGGAGATGCAAAATAAAACAAAAGGACTCAAGCGAAGACATTACCTTAAAATCGGGTAACTTCCTTTGATTTGAGCTCAAAGACATCCTTAGAAAGGATTCTGCCCAATGTGAGGCTTCGAGGAGTTATAGAGGGATGTGGAGAGACAAAATCGGTAGGGTTTGGCCGAGCCAAAGGCTTTGTAAGTGTGGGTAAGGAGGTAGAGGTGGTAGCCTTTTATAAGAGGAGAGGAGGGGCACTCTTGGAAAGTAAGCAAATGTTACTTTATTTGAAAATGATTTTCGGATTTAAAAGGTCCCACATTGATATAATTCATGGATAAGGTAATAATGGTTCTAAATCCACCCATCCAATAGGTTTTCGAAATGTTTAGGTCTTAGAAAATACATTATCTTTCCATTTTATTAAAATCGTTAAATAATGAGGTCATCGCTGCATCATCATGATGTCATAAATAATTTAATTTATTTAATGTCTAAAAATTATAAAAAAACTACTATGATGTAGAAAATCTTTTTAGCTTTCCAATGACTATTTAGAGTCAAAATTATGACTTGTATAACCCCATGTAAAAATTGTTTTAGTAAAACATTTCATGTTTGTGTCATTTTTTACTTTAACATTAAATAAAAGGTATTTATGCCATTTTCCAACAAAAGTGGCTCCATGGGGTCCCCATGTTGACCCATTGATTTTATTTGTCGGACATGACACATCCAATGAGGGTAGTACATGTTTCTAGGTCATTTAAGTTTATTAAAACATTATTCTTACCTTGAACTACAATAATTATCTCTAATCGCGATTAAGAACTTAAGAGTTACTATTCAACAAAAAATTATTTTAATCTCATTGAACCACATTTTACTTCTTAATGACAACCATGTATGTCGGATTTTTGAAATTAAAAACACAATGGTGGAAAAATTCTCATTTAAACGGAAAATCAGTTTTTATAAGTACCACTTAGTGGTTTCACTATTCATCAAAAAATGACGTTTTTCAGAAAAATACCAAAAATTCACCCTAAGCTATATTTGATATTCCGAATTCAAAAATTAAGTCTATTTTAAAGAATTCAAAACATATAAGTAACATTAATTAATTTAATAATTAATTCTCGCTGTCATGACAAATAGCGTGTTTTTATGAAACAATAAGTATCAAAAGATTGACACTAGTTTAAGTCCGATTTCAAAGTGAAATTAATTACAACCACCACTATTGGATTTAATGGTAAAAATATTTTCTAATTTCACTTTAAAACCAATTCAAATTATAATCTAATCATATAAATAAATTAGATTAAAAAGTGGTTTTGAATTAAAATACAACATTTTACACTATTCATTAAAAAATGAACTTTATCGGAAAGATACCAAAAATTTACACAAAGTAAATTTTGATGTCCCGATTCTAAAGAAGAGTTATATTTAGTCCAATAGAATTTATAAGATTGATCAAAACTATATTTAATGACGGTTCTCCGTCAAAAGGTGATAAGTGAACCCTTAGTGAAAATTAGGGTATAAATGCCTAAAATTGAATTCTTTCCGTATTTTAAGCCTTTATCTTTTATTGTATAAATGTAAAAACATTAAAAACATATATAATCATATTTTAGTTATTTCTATCCATTCCTGCCAATACAACGGCTACATGTTAACTACCATTTAAAATAATATTGTTATATTACTAGTGTGCAACGTAAGTTTTCAAAGGAACTCATCGTTGCGTATCGGGTATGCTATCAAACATAGAAACCCCTTTAAAGTAAAATTAATATTTAATTTGTAAATAGTAATAAATACGAAAATGTTTTATTCATTATTTACCTGGAATGTTACATCCTTCCCCCCTTTTTGGAATGGCGTCCTCGCAATTTTATTCACTTATCAATATAAGTGGGGGTATTTATCCCTCATAGCATTTTCAGATTCCCACGTTGCCTCTTCAACCATATGGTTTTTCCACAAAACCTTTACCTGGTGGATTACCTTATTTCGTAACACTTGCTCCCTGTGGTCAAGAATCTGGACCGGTTGTTCCTCATAAGATAGGTTCTCTTCCAGCTGAACTACCTCTGGACTCAAAACATGAGATGGATCTGGCATATACTTTCTCAGCATCGAAACATGAAAAACATTGTGTACCTAAGATAAACTCGGAGGTAATGCCACTCTATATGCAACTGATCCAACTCTCTCCAGAATTTCATATGGTCCAATGAACCTTGGACTCAGATTTCCTTTCTTACAAAATCTCATCACACTTTTCCATGGAGAAACATTTAGAAAAATATGATCACCTACCTCGAAAGATAGATCCTTCCACCGGTTATCCGCATAACTCTTCTGCCTGCTCTGAGCTGTTCTCATGTGTTTCTGAATCAACTAAACTTTTTCTGTCATCTCTTCTACCAATTCTGGTCCCATCAGCTTCCTTTCACCCACATCATCCCAAAATGCTGGAGTTCGACACCGCTTCCCATATAATGCCTCAAATGGTTCCATCTGTATACTGGAATGAAAACTGTTATTATACAAAAACTCAACCAAAGAATGATGTGGGTCCCAAATTCCCTGATAATCCATCGAACAAGCTCGTAACATATCCTCCATGGTCTGAATTGTTCGTTCTGACTGCCCATCTGATTGAGGATGAAAAGCTGTACTAAAATTTAATTCAGTACCCAACGACTTCCGAAGGCCATTCCAAAAGTTAGAAGTAAACCTGGGATCACGGTCAGATACAATGGAGAGAGTAACTCCATGTAACCTGACTATCTCTTTAAGATACAAATGGGAAAGTTGATCTAGTGAAAAATTATCTCGTATAGCAAGAAAATGAGCAGATTTAGTCAAGCGATCACAATAACACAGATTGCATTATTACCTCGAGATTTCCTCGGTAATCCCATAACAAAGTCCATGGATATGTTTTCCAATTTCCACTCTGGAATTGGTAAAGGCTGAATCATCCCTTTCAGTAACTGCCGCACTTTTTTAACCTGCTGACATGTTAAACACTTCACAGTAAAATCAGCAATATCCCTTTTCATTCCATCCCACCAGTAATACTCCCGCAGATCTCTGTACATCTTAGTACTACCAGGATAAACTGAAAACGGGGAACTATGAGCCTCACATAACAACTCATTCTTCAACTGTGAATCACAAGGCACACATAATCTCTTCCCAAACCTCAAAACACAATCATTATCAATGTTGAATTCAGGAAACTTACCCTTCTAAACCAGCTCTACCTTTTTCTGCAACTCACTGTCTTCCCTCTGTGCTTGCTTAATTTTGTCTGATAGGGATAATCTCAATGATACCTAAAATAAAACAGAAGAACTTCCTGCACCAACAACTTCTATTCCAAAGTTCATCAAATCAAAAACCAATGGATCTCGTTCCAAACGTAGCATGGTTAATGAAGCATTACTTTTTCAACTCAAAGAATCAGCCACTTTATTTGCTTTTCCCGGATGGTAGTGAATTGTACAATCATAATCCTTGATTAATTCGAGCCATCTCCTCTGTCTAATGTTCAATTATTTCTGAGTGAATATATACTTTAAACTTTTGTGATCAGTATATATTTCACACTTTACTCCATACAAATGATGCCTCCAAATTTTTAAAGCAAAAACAATAGCACCTAATTCCAAATCATGTGTAGGTTAATTTATCTCATGAGTTTTCAAATGACGTTAAGCATAAGAAATTACCTGATCATTCTGCATATGGACACAGACAAGTCTCTTCAATGAACCATCACTGTATATAAAAAACTCACCATTCCTGTATGGAAGTGCCAAAATTGGAGCATTCACCAATCTTCTTTTCAACTCCTGAAAACAATCATCACATTCTTTTGTCCAGATGAACTTAACACCCTTACGAGTTAGCTTAGTCATTAGACAAGATAACCATGAAAAATTTTCAACAAACCTTTGGTAGTAACCTGCCAAACCAAGGAAACTACGGATCTCGGTTACATTTGTGGGTCTTGGCCATTCTTCAACAACTTTTTTTTAGCAGGATCAACAGTTATGCCATCTTTTGAAACAATGTGACCTAGGAAAGAAATATGTTGTAACCAAAACTCACACATACTGAATTTTCCATATAGTTTCTTTTCTTTTAAGGTTTGAAAGATAACCCTTAAATGACTTTCATGCTCCTCTTTACTTTTAGAAAACACCAAAATATCATCAATAAAAACAACAAACATTTTTCACCTCAGTCAACTGAGCCATCACTGCAACAAACTGTTTAGTTCTGATTCTGACAATCTCAGGATACTGATTTGAAAGGTCATTTCCCTCTGTATGCCTTCCTAGAAAATCTGTTCTGTTTCCTCTACGAAAAACCATTCTTAACACAGAAATATCTTAGGCGAAGCAACACGGTAATCTATAAATTCTATATCATTTCAGTCATACTGTAAATTAACTTATGATTTAACAATTTTCTAACTCCTAAAGTTGTCTAAACCGACCTCTGATACCAACTATAAGGCCCTGACCTTAAATCTTACTTAATATTGAATTAAATGAATAATTCACATTGAGGATCTTTTCAGATTTAGAGTTTCAGAGAATTAGAACATAACTACTACATCTCAAAAGATTACAAAGTAGACACTTCTACTAAGTTTCCATAGAATAAAAAAACTCTTAAAAAGAAACATGTATAGTTCCATGTTTTATATAGCATGACGTTCCCTTGATCCCATCCTTGACCCTATTCCACATTATGTCTTGTGAAAAACATTTCAAAAAACATGGGGTGAGCAGAAAAATCTCAGTAAGGGATACACAAAGAATGAAAACTATTAGTTTTTCAAACATCAAGTAAACCATGTATACTTTATCAAAGTAATACCTTCACCTTCATGAAGTAGTAAAAACTCTTCACTGAATAAAATATCATTACTTACCTTTTTGTAACCAAAGGATTACCATAAAACCCATATAAAGAACACATAACATATATAAAGGTAACTTGGGACATAAACATACTTAAGTGGAATAACCATACGGTCGACTTCCACACATATCACTTAATGGAATAGCCATATGGCCAACTTCCATACAAACTTAATGGAATAGCCATACGGCCGACTTCCATACCCAATGCATTGGAGGTTATAATTTAACCACCCATCCTGGTATTCACGGCACCACCCTTCATATGGTTCATCACGTAACCACCCGTCAAATGTCCAAGTACCATTATAAAATCATAAGACATAAAACAAATATAATGGAAAGAAAACATTTCCACACTTTGATCACAATATATCACGTAAATATATTGACATAACAAATCCATTATAAAAACCATTTTCAATACCAAAATACATAAAATAGTATATGGTATTTATTTCATTTTAAAAAAAACATTACGTCTTGTTCAGGAACCCAAAGACCAAATAATACTCGCCGCGGTGGAAAAGGTCATTGTCACCACGTACGTTAAATGAAACATTCTTTTTTGTCATTTTGTAAAACGCTTCGTAGAAAAAGATTCCTTTTGTATAAAAGTAAAAGTCAAAGGGGTTTATACACCGTATGAAAGAAATTTGTGTATAAAACGAAATATGCCTCAATTAAAGGAGATTGAGACAAAGTCCCTTTGAAACGCACGGCCGATTGTCGCCTATCGACCGGTCAAAGTTCTGGTGCTCTGCTAATGTGTATAGCAGCACTCGGGTCGAATCCTCGGCGATGACACTTCGTAATAGTCGATTGTTTTTAGTTGATTGTATTTTGATTGGGGGGGTTTCTTTGCAGAGCTTAATTGAAATGTTTAATGAATTATGTTTAATTTAACAAGTTGATAAATATTGGGGTGAGTTCATTATTGGGGGGTTAAGCATGTGATATCCTTGAGCCTTACTTTTTATTGCATTAAATTAACATCCATGTCATAAGTTGACGTTTATTGGAATTCCTAAGTGTGAAGGATTTAATACAAGCCTTAACTTAACTTAGGGTTCTAATATCAATCAAAACTTATTTATGGTAGTGTAATTATGGTTCCAATAATCCATGGAAACCACTTGTTAAACAAAACATATCATTAATCCATGACATATTAATTTTAACATACACAATATTAATTTAAAGAATACTCATCGAGAAAAACTCTCAATCACTTAACATCCCCGAATTATAACTCACCCCAATGAGAGATTTACTCAGTCATTTGGATGTTTTATATTCTGGTTAAAATAATTATGATGATAAATTAAGAATAGAAGAAAAATAAAGGGATTAGAAAAGAGTGGTACGTTGACACACACACACGAACTATGATGATAATTAAAAATAGATTTTCGATTGAATGAGGAAGCAAAAGAAGGGAAGGGGATTAAACTGAATTTAAACTATTTTAAGAACATAAATATTAAACTACAGAAGGTGGATGAGAATAAGAGATATTGAAGAAGTAACATTCATTAAAACAGAATTACAAAGAAAGAGAATTACAAGATTACAAAAATGAAGAACACAAAAGTAAGTGAAAACAAAGAGAGGAGGAAAGGTCTCTCAAGTGAAAACTTGAGTATGGAAGGTCCTCCCAAGCCTTTGGAAAGGCTTTGGTCGTGCCAATATGATATCCTCTCTTCTGAAATGCCAACCCCTCTCAAGGAGAGAAGGGGAGAGTATTTATAGCCCAAGGAGTGGACTGTTTGCATTCTCAATCTGTCCCTCCAATTTCATCGCCAATTTGGCAATTCAGACAGCCGAATCTCCAAATATCGCCTTCTTCAAAGTTGTAGATAATAAAGTTTTCCGACTACTCTCAAAATATGGAGTCATTTGGACTTAAGGATAAAACTTTATGTTCGGTGTAATAAACAAACTTAAACTGTCCATTTCTATCCATGATTTTTCAATGTCCAAAATGTGAATAGATTTTTGAACAGGAATATGCCTTCAAATCTGAATGACTTATTCAACAAAGTCGGCCGACTATATCTCCTCTTTCACACTACAAAATCTCAGCTCGCTTGGATGCTTACATCAGTAGATATGTCATGCATACTATACTGATTTTAATTCTCGGCCAGAATGGTGGGCTGGACTTCAAAGATTTATTTGGGCCCCTTGTACTTGTATTTGGGCCTTGAAATTTTTATAAAAGATGAAATATAGTGTCCCCCGAATTATGGTGGAGAGTTATTGTTTTTGGACTTCTGGATTGAGCCCAGTAAATCAATCTTCATGGCTGGTTCAATTTTTTCACAGATTCTTTGGTCTTGTTTTTGAGGACCATATGACCCTTCAAATAGCAGAATTGGATCATGGTTCCTTCTAATGAAATGTTTTATATTGAAAGTAGAATCATAAAAAACAATAACCACACAATTTGGATCAGTATAGGTATAGTTATAATTAAAACATTAAACTGACTCAATTTGACTACTTCTAAAAATGCTCAAATATTATACTTAATATTAAAACATTAATATTTCACACAAATTATGCACATTTCATATAAAATAAGTAAAGGGGAAATATAATAAGTCATGAAAATATTAATAACATCAACTCCCCCACACTTAGATTTGCACGTGTCCTCATGTGCAACAAATATAAAAACATAACAAAATCATTTTCACTCACCAACAAATATTAAGATTTTGTTTTCTCCAATCAGGGAAGGTTTAGACTATTTCACTCATCCATATTGAATTCCATCACAAATTTTGTTCACAATAATGCATCAGAGACAATTCAATTTTTCATGTTCAAGGTTTGAATTAGAAAATGTAGGCACTCAAAACTTACTCCTCTCAAGATGATAAAAATGTATTTAGGAGTTTCACTCATTCACCAACAAAAAGTGAAAATCAAGAGTTTGTAAGAGCTCTCAGCTTCCATTCCCAAATCTAATGTGTACAAGAATCAAGAGGTCTTTTAAGGGGTTTTTCAGTGGCTATGGGACGGTAGGTATATAATGTCCAAAGGAAAGAGGGGTTAAAAACACCAACATGGAAAAATCAATGCACATTTTTATTTTGAAATTTGATTTGAAAGGAAATAGAAACACATATTTTCAAGGGCATGAATGTGTGATTAATGAAAAGTGAGGGAGATAGAAAATGGAATAGGGTGAGATGATGGAATATGTAGAACATGGAAGACTTCCAATAATGAAACAATACAAGATGATTCAAGTGTTCTTTTTTTTCTCTTTTTGCTCTTTTTTTGAAAGTTGTGCTTGAAACAAGTCTCATAGTAATCTCCCAACCCATACTTGATCTCCTCATGGAACTAATTTTAGTAGTTATAAAATGATCAAAGGTTGATGAAGAATGATTTTTTACCCACCCAAGACACAACCCATTCCTTTTTTTCATTTTTTTCTTGTAATATAATTTTTTTTTCATTTTTTTGAACACATTTCAATGACATTTGTACAAATGAAAATTACACATATACACCCCAAAGCTCACATAATTACAACCTCTCCCCCACACTTTAATGGATGCTTGCCCTCAAGCATATGATGACACATTGGAAATCAATGAAAGTACGCCCAAAAATGAAGTCCATTCCCCCCACACTTAAATTTCAATAAAGTGTACAATGAAAATCCATGAAGATGTTGGGTGGGGCAAGGTATTAGGCTTGTAATGTGGCTATCAAAAGAAATTTTTTCATAGGATCAAAGGGGCTTTCAAAAGTAGGATCAATTTAAGGGTAACGGGAGGCTATTTGGCTATTTTGATTCTCATGTGGATTAGAAAATGCCTCTGTCATATTAATGCACACAAAAGATGGAAATTCAGCTCGAAGGTCTACAAACTAAAGACTCACAATCAGTGGTGAAGACACACAATGAAAAATATGGCCATTGATGACCTTGGCATGAAGGCTAATGTTATTCCTCACGGCAGGGGAGAATCATTTTCCACCAAAAATTGTTCATTCAAAATGTTTGTTATTGACACAAAATTGTTTACCCAAGTTTGAGATAAAAATTCAATATATTTGAGTTTAAAACAAGCCTTTTGACTCCCCAAAATGGTTGGACAGAATTTCAATATTGGATGATGAGTAATTATGACACCCCTTTTTTTGTTAATTTTCATTTTGTTTAATTAATTTTTTTTAAATTTTTTTTATTTTTAATGACACATCCACACAAAAGAGAAAATAGAAAAAAGGTTGTGGAAGAATGTTGTAAAAAATGAGAGGGAGAGAGGAAGAAGAAGAAATAGAGAGTAGAAGAGAGGGAAGAGAGATTGAGGAGAGAGAGAGTTAAAGGGAAAGAGGTGCCTCCTGGTTTGGATTTGGTGGGTTGCCATCTCCATCTAGTGGTGGGTCGGGTAGAGAATTTGGGGATTCAGTGGAAGTCGAGGTGGTTCCAGGACAGTGGGAAGTTACCTGAAAAATAAAATTCATTATTCATCTAATGAAAATCTAAAAAGAAATTTAAATTTCATAAAAGTAAAAGAAAACATGGGTTGCCTCCCAAGAAGCGCTGCATTTATTTGTCTACAGCTGGACAGTTGCAGTGGACTACCCATAGTCTGACGGTGGCCATCGTATTTTCTCAACTCCAGTGTGCTTCCATAAAAACTTTTCCTTTGGATGACCTGATAATTCATTGGATAATTTCTTCCCATCTTTGTTTGTGTGCTTGCAATTCAATGGGGGTGGAAATAGAATATGACTATCCTCCCTTTGGTCTTCAATGTGAGGAATGATTTTATCCACAAACTGATGATTTTCTATTCTTGGAAATTCAGGAAGATGTCTCAATTCTGATGGTTCATTTATGTAAGTATTAGATAACACAGAACTACAGTATGAGATCCCAATTGTTTTTGAATCATTTATTTCATCACTTACCGATGTAGAGTAATGGGGATCAGTGGAGTCATAAGACTGAATACAATTTTCAATATCCTTTATTTCGATTTTTTTTGCCAAAAAATGGACAATTTCAACCTCACCAGTGATCACTTTATTAATTAGGTTACAAATATCACAAACATCACTGCCATCAGGACAATATAAACACATTGGTTCAAGGTTCACTTCACATATAATAGAATTTTAATAATCATGGATAGGAAAGGATGAATGTGGGATAATCTGATCTGAATCAACAAATGAGCATTCTAGTTCATTTTTCACAATACCATCCATGTTGGAGCATTGGAGGTCAGAGGTGAGATGGGATTCCAAAGAGTTTTCAAGATCCTTTAGATCAATGGAGTTTTCATTTGTAATGTCAACATCAATTTCACCATTAATTACTTGGTTAATGAGGATACAATATTCACAAACTCTTCTATTAGTAGAACAGGAAGAACATTATGGATTAGGATTCAACACACTCTCAGAGGGAGTTTCAGAAACATGGATTGAGAATGAAAAGTGATCCTCAGATGGGTATCGCATGGCTTGGAAAATGATGAACTTGACCAGTTGGTCACCTAATTCCATGGATAAGATGCCAGCATGGACATCAATTTTGGTTTTAGATGTCATAAGGAATGGTCTTCCTAGAATTAGGGGAGATCGAGAAGAGTTCGTCTCACCTTCCATGTCAAGGACATAGAAATCAGCTGGGAAGATAAGATCATTGACCCAAACAAGAACATCCTCAATTATCCCCTTAGGACTGGAAGTGCTTTGATTGGCTAATTGAATGACAACACCCGTTGGGTGCAAGGGACCTAGACCAAGGTTGGAGAAAATGGATTTGGGCATGACATTTATTGAGGCTCCAAGGTCTATGAGTGCATCATCAAAGTTGGAACTCCCTATTTGACATGGAACCGTGAAGGTCCCTGGATCTTTGCACTTCATGGGAATGGACTGTTGGGTTGAAACATTTTCAATGTTCCTAAGTTGCCTCTTATGGGTGCACAATTCCTTAAGAAACTCGGCATACGTAGGGATTTGTTTAATGGAATCTAAGAGGGGGATGTTCACTTCAACACGTCTAAACATGTCAAGCATTTCAGGATCAGGTTCAAAGGACTTCTTAGGCTTGGAGATGGCTTGAGGAAAAGGAATTGGGTTCCTTAGAGGAATGGAAGGAGGTGAAGGAGTGGATTCAAGTTCCTTTTCCAGCTTTTTGTTCTTTTCATTTTCTAGATGAACATCGAAAGGGGAGGTAGAGCAATCAGCATGGGGCATAGCAATTTTCTTTCCCGATCTAAGTGCAATTGCACTTACATTACCCTTAGGGTTGGGTAATGGTTGAGCTGGGAGTTGGGATCAATTGGATGGTTGTTGTTGGCTAAGGTGGGATGCATGTTGACCTATTTGGGTTTCAATGTTCTTGAGGCTAGAATGGGGGAAGGAAGCAAGATCCTCTACAGCACTTTCCCATGGTTGTTTAGAAGAAGAGGCTTGTCCCAAATTGGGTTGGCCTTGATTTTGGTTCTTGGGAAAGCGATTGTATTGGGTGGGGAATTGCGAAGGCTCGTTAGGATAGTGGAATCCAGGAGGAGGATTGTTCCTTTGGGGTTGAGGAGCAAAAGGATAAGGTTGATGGAAGTTACCACCACCGTGACCATATTGGAACTGGTTTGGGTTTTGAGGAGGGAACTGAGGAGGATGAGAAATGGGATTACCATACCTCAGAGGTGGGTTAAAGGTAGAATAGAAGGGCTCAGAGTGGGGTTGGTTGAAGTTTCTAACAAACTGACCTGATTGTTGAGGGTTGAAGTTTCGCTGAGCATATGTCGCATTGAGCTCCATTGGACTAGATGAATCAGATGGATCATCTTGAAGTTGTGGACATGTGTCAGTCGGATGAGATGGAGAGTTGCAGATTCCACAATTCTTGATAGGTCCAGGGAATAGTGACTGTGGAGAAGAGGAGTTTGGGGCTTTGGTAGCCACCACTAGTTAACGCACAAGACCTGTAAGTTCACTCATCCACTCAGTCATCTTGTTGGGCTCTATGGATTGATTCTCTTGGGCTTGTTTCACTTGAGCATGTGCTCGAGTATGGAATTGCTGCATGTTTGCAGCCATGTTACTTATGAGATCTCTTGCAGCTGCAGGAGTTTTTTCAACAAGAGCACCGCCACTTGCGGCATCAATGAGAGTTCGCTCCATAGCCAATAACCCCTCATAGAAGTATTGGATCAGGAGTTGGTCAGGGATTTGATGGTGTGGACAAGTTGCCACAAGCTTTTTGAACCTCTCCCAATACTCATGGAGTGAATCATTAGGGAATTGACGGATGCCGCTTATTTCCTTTCGGATAGAAGCTGTTCGGGAAGCGGGAAAGAACTTCTCAAGGAAAAGTCTCTTCATGTCAACCCATGAGTTTATGGAACCAGGTGGGAGGTAGTAGAGCCAAGACTTGGCAGAATCTGCTAGGGAAAAGGGGAAAGCTCTAAGATTTATTTTTTCTTCAGAAACCCCTTGAGGTTTCATGGTAGAGCATACTACTTGGAACTCTTTAAGGTGAAGATGTGGATCCTCACCGGCTAGCCCGTGAAAATGAGGGAGAATATGAATCAAACCCGATTTGAGTTCGAAGTCAGCTTCAATGTTTGGATATTGAATACCAAGAGGTTGGTAATTCATATCAGGGGTAGCAAGTTCTTTTAGGGTTTGTTCCCTAGGAATGGCCATTTCAATTTCAACTGGTTGGATGAGGACTGGTTCTTGAATTATTTGAGTATCTCTTATGTTCCTCCTAAGTTGGCGAAGTGTTCGCTCAATTTCAGTGTCAAACAAATCCGAGGGATTGTTTGGAAGGCTACGGGGCTTTCAGAGAGATTTTGGAAGAAAGAGGAAGACGGGTTTTTCTTTGTATTTTTTTCAGTTTATGATTTTTATGTGAAGACGGGTTTTTCTTTGTGTTTTTTTTTCAATTTTTTTTTAAATTTGTTTTTTTTGTGTTTTCTTGACAATAACCAGAAACTAATGACTACTTAAAGCACCATCCCCGGCAACGATGCCATTTGAAACGCACGGCTGATTGTCGCCTATCGACCGGTCAAAGTTCTGGTGCTCTGCTAATGTGTATAGCAGCACTCGGGTCGAATCCTCGGTGATGACACTTCGTAATAGTCGATTGTTTTTAGTTGGTTGTATTTTGATTGGGGGGTTTGTTTGCAGAGCTTAATTGAAATGTTTAATGAATTATGTTTAATTTAACAAGTTGATAAAGATTGGGGTGAGTTCATTATTGGGGAGTTAAGCATGTGATATCCTTGAGCCTCACTTTGTATTGCATTAAATTAACACCCATGTCATAAGTTGACGTTGATTGGAATTCCTAAGTGTGAAGGCTTTAATCCAAGCCTTAACTTAACTTAGGGTTCTAATATCAATCAAAACTTATTTATGGTAGTGTATTTATGGTTCCAATAATCCATGGAAACCACTCGTTAAACAAAACATATCATTAATCCATGACATATTAAGTTTAACATACACAATATTAATTTAAAGAATACTCATCGAGCAAAACTCTCAATCACTTAACATCCCCGAATTATAACTCACCCCAATGAGAGATTTAATCAGCCATTTGGATATTTAATATTCTGGTTAAAATAATTATGATGATAAATTAAGAATAGAAGAAAAAGAAAGGGATTAGAAAATAGTGGTACGTTGACACACACACACGAACGATGATGATAATTAAAAATGGATTTTCGATTGAATGAGGAAGAAAAATAAGGGAAGGGGATTCAACTGAATTTAAACTATTTTAAGAACATAAATATTAAACTACAGAAGGTGGATGAAATAAGAGATATTGAAGAAGTAACTTTCATTAAAACAGAATTACAAAGAAAGAGAATTACAAGATTACAAAAATGAAGAACACAAAAGTAAGTGAAAACCAAGAGAGGAGGAAAGGTCTCTCAAGTGAAAACTTGAGTATTGAAGGTCCTCCCAAGCCTTTTTCAAGCCTTTGGTCGTGCCAATATGATATCCTCTCTTCTGAAATGCCAACCCCTCTCAAGGAGAGAAGGGGAGAGTATTTATAGCCCAAGGAGTGGACTGTTTACATTCCCAATCTGTCCCTCCACTTGCATCGCCAATTTGGAAATTCATACAGCCGAATCTCCAACTATCTCCTTCTTCAAAGTTGTATATAATAAAGTTTTCCGACTACTATCAAAATTTGGAGTCATTTGGACGTAAGGATGAAAAGTTATGTCCGGTTTAATAAACAAACATAAACTGTCCATTTCTATCCATGATTTTTCAATGTCCAAAATGTGAATATATTTGTGAACAGGAATATGCCTTCAAAAACGAATGACTTATTCAACAAAGTCGGCCGCCTATATCTCCTCTTTCACACTACTAAATCTCAGCTCGCTTGGATGCTTAAATCAGGAGATATGTCATGCATACTATACTGATTTTAATTCTCGGCCAGAATGGTGGGCTGGACTTCAATGATTTATTTGGGCCCTTTGTACTTGTATTTGGGCCTTGAAATTTTTATCAAAGATTAAATGTAGTGTCCCCCGAATTATGGTGTAGAGTTAATGTTTTTGGACTTCTGGATTGAGCCCAGTAAATCAATCTTCAAGGATGGTCCTGTTTGTTCACAGATTCTTTGGTCTTGTTTGTGGGGACCATATGACCCTTCAAATAGCAGAATTGGATCATGGTTCCTTCTAATGAAATGTTTTATATTGAACGTAGAATCCTACAAAACAATAATCACACAATTCGGATCAGTATAGTGATAGGTATAATTAAAACATTAAACTGACTCAATTTGACTACTTCTAAAAATGCTCAAATATTATACTTAATATTAAAACATTAATATTTCACACAAATTATGCACATTTCATATTAAATAAGTAAAGGGGGAATATAATAAGTCATGAAAATATTAATAACATCACCCTTACCTCAGGGTCCGACTTGACTCGATCGTTCTTTAACGTCCTGAATAATAAACTTGAGATAATTTATATTTTCTTAAGAAACCATTTCAAGTTCATTATTCTTTTTATATCACTTATTTCCATGTTATAAAAATTATGTAACCATTTAAATTAATAATTTTTTTTTGATACTTGGTTCTTAAGTCGAAAGTGGACTTCTTACGATTACATGTTGTTCGTGTGGTAAAAGGTTCATTATATCCAGAATGACATTCTTGATTTGGATATCATATATATCATATATATCTAGCATATACATGTATTTATAATATCACATAATCATTTAGAGGTAATAAATGAAATGCACCGTTCATGGAGACGGTAAGCTGTACGTACGCATGAACGCTACTTTCATTTCTTTGTCATATTAATGGAATTAAAACTAAATGAGAGGTATGTATATTTTAATTCCAGAATTATATTAATCATTTAGATGTATCATTCATCATATATATCCATTATATACATGTACTTTTAATAGTAAATTACATTTGGGGATAAGAAATGAAATGCACCGTTCATGGAGACGGTAAGCCGTACGTACGCATGAACGCTACTTTCATTTCTATCTCATAATTTAATTTAAAGAAATAATAATTATATAGAGGTATATTATAATTTCAGTATAACATCATATATAATAACTTTAAATCCATCCTTTATACGTCCCACATATGTCATTAACGAATCAAATCACTTTGAGGGGGCGGTAGTCCGCACTTCCTTAAATGAAGATATCGCGTTTACCCATAATGGAAACCATAAAGGTATTCCCAAAATGAAAAATACAGAAGCTTAAAGAAATCATAAACATATTATATATCATATATAAATATAGTGTCATCTTAATGGCCACCTTTTAAGGTGTTAAAAGAATGTTGAACAATCATCGTTTCGGGAGGCAGAAATTCGCCATCCACGGAAACAGTATGTTATTTAACCATTAGATGTAGGTGTGTGTAAGTGTAGCTAGAATATTTCTTATAAAAACATCAGAGTATATTAAATATACTGGATTTGGTACAAAATAAATGAATAAAAAGAGTTTAGGGGGTTGGAGAAGCAAAATAAGACAAATGGACTCAAGCGAAGACATTACCATAAAATCGGGTAACTTCCTTTGATTTGAGCTCAAAGGCTTCCTTGGAAAGGATTCTGCCCAAAGTGAGGCTTCAAGAAGTTAGAGAGGGATGTGGAGAGACAAAATGAGCAGGGGTTGGCCGAGAAAAAGGCTTTGTAAGTGTGGTTAAGGAGGTAGAGGTGGGGGCCTTTTATCAGAGGAGAGGAGGGGCACTCTTGAAAAGTAAGGAAATGTTACATTATTTGAAAATGAGTTTCGGATTTAAAAGGTACCAAATTGATATAATTTGTGGATAAGGTGATACCGGTTCTAAATCCACCCATCCAATAGGTTTTGGACATGTTTAGGTCTTAGATATTACATTATCCTTCCATTTTATTTAAATCGTTAAATAATGATTTCATCACTGCATCATCATGATTTCATAAATAATTTAATTGATTTAATGTCTAAAAATTATAAGAAAAATACTTTGATGTAGGAAATATTTGTATCTTTCCAATGACTATTTATAGTCAAAATTTTGACTTGTATAACTCCATGTAAAAACTTTTTTAGTAAAACATTTCATGTTTTGTGTCATTTTTTACTTTAACATTAAATAAAAGGTATTTATGTCATTTTTCAACCGAAGTGGCTCCATGGGGTCCCCAAGTTGACCCATGTATTTACTTGGTTGGCCATGACACATCCAATGAGGGTAGGACATGTGTCTAGGTAATTTCATTTTATTAAAACATTATTCTTACCTTAAACTACACTAATTACCTCTAATCGCGATTAAAAACTTAAGAGTTACTATTCACCAAAAAATTATATTAATCTCATTGAACCAAATTTTACTTCTTAATGACAACCATGTATGTTGGATTTTTGAAATTCAAAACACAAAGGTGGAAAATTTTCATTTAAACGGAAAATCAGTTTTTATAAGTACCACTTAGTGGTTTCACTATTCATCAAAAATTGAAGATTTTCAGAAAAATAACAAAAATTCACCCTAAGGTATATTTGATATTATGAATTCAAAAATGAAGTCTATTTTACAAAATTCAAAAAATATAAGTCACATTAATTAATTTAATAATTAATTCCCGATGTCATGACAAATAGCGTGTTTTTATGAAACAATAAGTATCAAAAGATTGACAGTAGTTTAAGTCCGATTTCAAAGTGAAATTAATTCCAACAACCACTATTGGATTTAATGGTAAAAATATTTTCTAATTTCACTTTAAAACCAATTAAAATGATAATCTAATCATATAAATAAATTTTATTAAAAAGAGGTTTTGAATTAAAATACATCATTTTAAACTATTCATTAAAAAATAAACTTTATCGGAAAGATACCAAAAATTACCCAAAGTAAATTTTGATGTCCCAATTATAAAGAAGAGTTATATTTGGTCCAATAGAATTTATAAGATTGATCAAAACTATATTTAATGACGGTTCACCGTCAAAAGGTGATAAGTGAACCCTTAGTGAAAATTAAGGTATAAATGCCTAAAATTGAATTCTTTCCGTATTTTAAGCCTTTATCTTTTATTGGATAAATGTAAAAATAGTTAAAAACATATATAAAAATATTTTAGTTATTTCTATCCATTCCCGCTAATACAACGGCTACATGTTAACTACCATTTAAAATAATATTATTATATTACTAGTGTACAATGTAAGTTTTCAAAGGAACTCATCGTTGCATATCAGGTACGCTATTGAACATAGAAACCCCTTTAAAGTAAAATTAATATTTAATTCATAAATATTAATAAATACGAAAATGTTTTATTCATTATTTACCTGGGATGTTACAGTTTATATGGTGCATCATTTTACTGGAACTGATCTGAATTAGGATTTTAGTCAATGGTTTTAGGAAGGTTGTATTGATATCATTATTTTCAACTTGTATGGGTGTGAGAGTCTATAAGTGGTTTTTTAATCAGTATTTCTTAAATAGGAGAGTATTGGTTAGATTAAAGTCTTTTTCATGTAGTTTATTCATAGTATCGAATGGGTATTGTGTGTGTTTTTTGTGTTCATTTAGACCCTGAGGAAACTTTGGTTGTATAGACTCCGTGGACTAGTTTAGGTTGGAACTTAGGGAGTGGCGTAAGAAAATACTTATATTAGGGATTTAATTATAGGTTTTTGGATATTGTGATCCTCATTTTATGTGTATTTTTTGGGTGTAAAGGTTCTCATCCATTGTGTTCCAAAAATGGGCGGGTGACCTTTTCTAGATGACACTCAAGTGTGAGTGGTTTGAACACATCCATTCATTATGTTCGGTGATGTACAATACATGGGTCATAGAACATGGTGTTTATTATATTGGTGATGATAATGATAAATTTGTTTGGTAACATCATATCGATTGGGGTTGAATTCTCTCATGTTGGGAAAGAGTTGTGGGTTCCATGTGACCATTCACTGACTGGAATTGAGGGTATTGGTTACTCCAGTTCATGTTGTAAAATCCTGGTAGTGGGTAGACCATAGAGGTTTCTCGAATATGATTAGTGTTATAGTGGGGATATTGTAATACCCTATGATTTTCAATTATATATAAATTCATATAAAAGTTTTTTTGGATGTTCATAAGTGGTAAAATGGTTATTTTCTCTAGTTAGTTTATGTAGGATAATTAATGTGACCACATTGATTGTCATATAATAGGTTGTTTACCCTATGATGGATGTTTAGTTTACTTTTCGGTGATTTAAATTTTGGAGGAATATTAATATTATTTTAATTAATTATTAATTTAATTTTTCATGTTCAAATGGTGATATATTTTGAATAGAGAATCAAATTGAAAATATTACATTATGGTCGATTCTGTAATGGGGGTATTTTTTTATTCAAAAAAATCTTATGGTAAGAATCGGGTCAAGGATTAGGCCCCTTTTTCTTTTTCTTTTCTTTTTATTTTTATTTTTTTCTTTCTTTTACTTAATCCATTTTATTTAATCCGCTATTGGGATTCTCACATAATCCACCCTTGGGGTCCCTATGTCAGGTATCGTAGAGAGAGAGAGGGTTTGGGAGAGAGGGGTAAATGAAGGTTCCATTGTCGAAATTGGATGGAGGCATATCATCATGTAGTAGCTGAGATGCATGGATTATACCCAAATATCTGTGGTTTCAACCCAAATGTAGTTTGGTAATATTATTTTTCACCTCAATCCCTATAAGATAATTTCTTTCATGTTTTTTATCCCAATATGATTTTTGGGGACCCCATGGGGATAGATTTTCATCTATTTTGGAGAAAACAATGGTTTTAGGGGTAACATAGAGGTTTCCCATTTGGAAAACACAATCATGTGGTGTGAGGTTTCAGTAGCACATTCCATATGTTTTTTTTTCTAGGGAGGTTGAATTTCCTTGAACTACACATAGTATAGTTTGAGTACACATCATGTAGTTGGTTTGGTATTCTTGTAGCATATTTTTCCAAATAGCCAATATGGGGGGCATGGCTGTGTAATAGTACAAGACCAGAACCTTGGTTTTCGAAAGGAATGTAAATGTACATGGAAAGGGTGGAAGTTTTTAGAATAAATTGCGTACATGGTGTACACACTATGTAATTCCTTTGATCCATTCAACGTGATTGAGTGATCTCTTAATCCATAGATATTATTATACCTAATAAGAGTCCATTATAATTATTTTCAATCATAGATTTTGATAGTGACTACCTCTATGTTGTTCAATATCTCTTTAAATGTTGTTTGGGTTGGGAAGTTATGATGAAGAGACCTTTCCTCCAAATGATCATTCGAGAGTACTCATAAGAGAGATGTATATTAATACCCATTTATGGGTTTTGAGAATTATTAATAGCTTGTAATAATAGAGTTTTATGGAACCTAGGTGATATATGGAGTAAATGACTTAGTGGACTGAGTGTAGGAACCTTGGACACCTCTAGTTATAGGGTCATGATGTCTCATCATAGTGTACCCTAGTTGGCCTTGGGTAGTTGGTGATAGGTCAGTTGTTTAAACTGACCTCAAGATGACTCCATTACTAAGAACATATCTATTTTATATTATATGAATTATGAAACTATGGAATGTGTTCTGAGGCTAGTAGGTTTATTATGTGATTATTATTACACTGAACGATGTGCTACCCATGAGTGATAGTTATTAGCCCGAGAGACTAGTTAATGATCAAGGATCTAAAGAGGGATAAGTTTGCTTATATATTGACAGCAAGGATAATAAGAGGGATTATTACACTCATGTAATAACTTATAGGGCCTAATTGGGTGACCTTTTGATAGACTAACTCATAGTGGAAATGTGTGATTGGGTAGTGATGGTTTCAAGTGTCACATTAAAACTGAACCAATGTGTAAGCCAGCAAGGGTTGAGATGATGATGATGGGAGTGAGTGTTCCAAAATCCATTATGTTACATATTCCTCTTGATTTTTTTTCATGTTTTATGACATGATATTTCCTCAGATTCCTTGGAATTGGTTGATTGTCTGAAAACCAACACGATTGTCTTAGATTCCTAATAATCACCTAGTAACATCGATGAGACCATGGGATGATCGGTATGTTTGGGATTTGATCTCAGAATATATTGGGGGTAGATTCCAATATTGTATATCATCTAGTGGTATATTTTATATAGTAGTGGAATCCTATAGGTGGTAAATATGATCCATCATTATAGTGTATGTTCCCATGTATACATGAATGCATGGATGGTAGGGATTCCTATGATATTGTGATACTATTGTGAATGTCTGGGTGTCATGATTCAAATTAAGATTCTAGTAGACCATTATAAATGCTCATTATGTTTGACAATAATGTAGAGTTATGTGGTTTATAGTGGGTATGTATCCACAAAAATGGATTTTGAACAAACCTATAGAGATTTTCTGATCTCCTTGATTGATGCCTAAGTTACCCCTAAGATTGGGTTAGTAACCATATATGGTTTAGCTAATTATTTGAGAGATGATAGATCCCTAGTACATTGCTCATGGGATCCAAGGAGGTTATTCTGTTTATTTTGGTGGGTCTCCCAACAATCATTCATATCTATACAAATAGTTTTTTCTAGGGTTTCTTCTTATAGGAATAAATCATCATCCTGACATTAAGAACGTTGAGGTACTACCATGGGGTTCATATAGAGGGATTAAGTATGAGGGATTATTAGTGGATCCCTAAGGTCATATTCTCATCCTGATGGATGTGTGGGCATGGTATTCTTGACGCATGGACATAAGTTCTCCCTAGGGTATAATCTTACTCAGATACACATAGACACTAGTCAATGTAGGAATGGTTGATTAAGGTCATGGACCTAAGGATATATGATGATTATCAATAATAGACATCTTTATATGTATATTCCATTGCGGAGGTCATAATGTTGTTATTAGAGAAATATTCATGATTTTCATAGAGACAATATTTCACTATACAAAGTAGGTTTGGATGATTAGGGTCTCATACCTAAGGATCGACACTGGTTATGTTTCAAGGTAAGACTCAGTCCCCATATGTGGTATATTATTTGTTTTTATTTATTTATATATTTTTATTCCACCAATTGCTTATCTAGACTGGGTATATTTCAAGATCAATCACTTATGAAATAATTTTATAGGACCACTAATGGGGGTGGCCTACAGAGATTCATTTCTCACCCTTTTACATACCCTGCGTTGTGCATGTAGACATGAAATTTGTTTTTAGTTGAGAATGAGGCATAAGGGATAGGGTTGAAGCCCAAAAATTCATGATTGGGTAGAGATACTCATGTTGAGTATTAGGATCAGTTTAGTGAATCCTTGTTTTTTGAATACCATGTTTGTGTCTTGGCATGTAGTTCATAGTAGATGTGATGTGTTTAATTTTATTTTGTTTATTTTTTTATGTGATTGGCCTAATGGGACATCATTTCATTGTATAGGATCACGACCATTAATGACTTTATGAGGTCTTTTATTTTATTATAGCATGATTCTATTTTTTATGTATGATTTTCATAATCTATTGGACTTTTTAATGATTATATTGGGTTTAGTTATTTTTATTGTAACATCTCACTCTAATACAGGGTGTACAGTCTCCCTAGAGAACCTCCTTAAACCCCCACTACTATTTAATATCCTCTTGAATATAGAGAGGCACACCTAAGTTCATATGTTTATCCATCCTAGTTACTATTTATAGTGATTTGGTTAAAGGAATTATATAATTAGAAGTTTTCATTTGAATTTAGACTATCCTAGGATGACTAAACTAATACTCAAGTGGGTGAATTGAGTTATTAAAAAATTTTCTCACATAAAAAACCAAACTATTTAAGATATCACTATCACATAATATTTCACTTAATCAATATATAAAATAAATATAAGCACATAGAAAAGAGACCAAACACTAATATTTGTAGTGATTCAGAGAACAGAAACCCCCTAGTCCACTCCACCAACCCCAAACTCCAATATCTAGGTGATTTTCACTAGACCAATGACTTTTTAAGGGACTTACAATAACTTTTCTAAGAACTACAAGAATATGTTCAATTAGATTACACTTGATACAATTTTCATAGGATCTTTCAATGGGGCTCTAACAAGGCTTCATAAAAAACATAATTTAAGATTCCTTCACTAGGAACCTCTAAAATGAATGATAGAATGGACATCATTTATAGGTTGAGATCACTATTTTAAAATAAAACTAAAATAAGAGAATCATTTTTACAAGAGAAATGATAAGAATAAAATGTAGATCAATGATAATGTTCTAAACATTGAAAAGATGATAAAGATAGAAGTGTTGTAAATCTAGAAGATTATTCTTCCATACAAGTAAAATAGATTAGTACACATGAGCTTCGACATAGATTTCATAGAATATAGAGAATGATCTATATTTATTCTTAATATTATATTTTTTCACATTAGAGTCACATACATGAAAATCAAGAAAAATATCTCTTCTAATCACACAACATCAGATCCTTAATAGTACGAGTTATAATTATATATATGACACATCTTTTTCATCAAAATACCTCGACAATAGTACAGATATTAAAATTATCATTGTACATACATTCATTCTTGGAAATTTCCTCTTATTATAATAATTCTTAACATAAAGTGGCAAATAATTAATTAATTAATGCAGCGAATAATTAAATCCCATTGAATGTACTCAAATGGTATTAAATACCATGTTTTAGTATAACATAAATGATTTACTAGAACTAGATATCTAATTTCTAATGATTTGAATTCATGTATCCGAATTGGTCTACATAGCTATTCTCCACATAGTTTATTTATCTACATAGCTGGAATTTCATAGGCTTTATTTATGTAGCCAATATTCTTCACATAAAATTTTTATCACAGAGCCAAAATAATTACATAGCCATTTGGAACCACATAACCGAAGTAACCACCTACCCAAATCACATAGTCAATTACTCTATATAACTGATTCACATAGAAATTTAAAATATGTAGCCCATTTTTAAAATAATAGGTTTAACAACGTAGTCAATTTCTACATAGACGGTTTTGTGAAAAAACTGATTTTGTAACATATCCAATTTACATAGGAAATTATATTAGATTGTAGATTAAAGTAGTGATTAATCTACATAGCTTTTTCCTCATGTGACTAAATTCCTCACATACCAAATATTTCAAACTTTTGAAAATTTCAACCAAAAAATCATGAATTGAGGAATTAATGGTTTTAATAGAAAAATGACATTAAATAATGATGAAACCTCATGAATTCACCTAAAAATCATCATTAATATATGAAGGGTATTTGAGATTGTTAAAATCTAAAGTACATGGTATATATTCAAACATCATTATTGGTCAAAAAATATTCCCCATTTTGATGATCAAAATACTCATAAGATATTAAACACAATTTCTAAAAAGGTATTTATGTAGTTTTGCAAACAATTAATGAAAATAAAACATTTTTAAAATTTTGGGTGTTTATTTTACTTTTCCCTTTTAATTAGACACTTCTCCCCTTTGTACTATTAAAGAAATATCCCCTTCGATTAAATGCAGGGAAACTTCTCTAAATAATCCATATTTTTGTTTCATTAAAGAGGAAAGTAATAGGATTGGAAAAATAATTTTGATGTAGCCCTAATAGTTATAAACCAATTCATTATTATGCTAAAATAAAAAATGGAACTATGACAGGAATATAATTTAGTAATTAAAATTAAGCGATTAAAATCATTAAATTTAAAAAAAACGAAGAAAATTAGTATAATTGGAGAAAGATAAATTCAATTAATTATCACTCATTTATACAAAGTGAAAAAATACATCAACTCAACTCCCATGAAAAAATACATATAAAAAATATCATTCAAAAGACCCAGGCTTATGGATATGGTTAAAGTGATATGTTGGTTTGGGTTGAGGTAATATTAAAGTAGGGGAGGATTTAGAGGTAAGAGGGGGATCTACTACTGGATGTGGCACAACTCTTCCAATATCTATAATAGCACACTCATCACTACCAATATCTAATTTATTTTTGGTTATGTGAACAATCTCTCCAAGTATTGGTTTAATATTTTCTTCATATATTCTGAAATCATAAGATCTAGCAAGAAAAAATATATAACATACCCCCAATTTTTTTTGTATTTTCCAAATGAATCACATTATGGTTAACAGAGAACCAAAAAATAAGATAAAGATGAGGCATCATTCCCAAGGGGATCTACCATTGCATACATGAAAAAAAAATCCTTATACATGTCAACTCTCATGACGATATTAGACTTGTAGAAATCAAGAATAATAGAAGATGCATGTCTATGCATTTTAGAAACATCAGAATGGCCATTTCTCATAATGTAACATCCTGACCGGACTAACCATTAAAACAGTATCCAGATTGGTGGGTGATATGGAATGACTATAGGAAAATCACCACATATCAGTGGATTTCTTGGATATGGCAGTGGTTTAAAACACCTCAATATGCTATTATGGAAATTTCAAAAAACCGTTGCTAAATTCTGTTTCGGCATATAATGCAAGGCGGTCTCTTTAATTTAGCAGTATTTTCTGGTAACCGTCCTTGTGAAATCATGTCACGGAGGTTTTTTTGTGGTTTTAGTAGTGGTTTTCCTAGTGGAAAATACTTTTTTTCATAACGGTTTACACCACCACCAAAAAAATAATTTCATTTTCTTCATGAAAACCTTCTCCAAAACAAATATAACCACCACAAAATGATATTGGAAGATGGAAACTGTATTGAGGTGGTTTTAACTATAACAAAATTATTATATGTTATAGTGGTTTTAACTATCTATGATGGTAAAATACTGAATTATAGTGGTAGTTTTAACCACCTCTAAATATGATCCATTTACTGAGTTATGTTTTAAATTGCTACTAAAGCAATATTTACAAAAGAAACACAGCCGATTCTATATCCCCAATACCAGTGCCCGGAAAAAACAATTCCAATTTCACATGCACATACATCATACATAGAAAATAATACAACGAAACTAAAATTTTCATAAGAAAAAGCACTTTCAAATTCATACACACTTTTCCGAGTATCACTCATTTTATGGTGTAATAATCTTGCCACCGAGCCCATCCATGTGTTCCCCTTGGAGAAAAAGTGTTACCCATATGAAGCTAAGTAACCCGAATAGTGTGATCATCCATGATATAACATTATTCACCCCTGATGTACAAATTATCAATAACCTATGATCCCATCCTTAGTATTCCATAAAGAGGAAAATAAGTGGATTTCGTGGTGTAACTAATATATTAATTTTCTTTATGTTTTAAATACTAATGATTCCATGTGTAGATCCAATCCATCTTATAAATCAAGTGGATTTAATGAGGTTCACACCCATAATCCATTTCAATTATAAAGTCATAAGGGACATGTAGTAATCAATCCATAACTCATACCATTTCATTTAATTAATTTTTTGTCCATTCCATAATTAATGTTTTATGAGAATTGAATAAATGTAATATATTCATGTGGACTACCCCTGGAAGTTAACACCATACATGAAAAGGTATGTGGTGGGCCACACTTTCATGCATTCCATATGAGAACATCTAGTTCCCTCAATAAGACATAGGTCCTAACCACCTAAAAGATGGCTTGGTCTCTAAGGCATACATAGGGGGTTGTCACGTCCTCCCACAATTCATTTGAACTTCACTTTGATATTTTAGAAAACAATACACTTAAAAGGGGTTTTATTAGATAAAAACTAATTATATTATGTCATTCAAGGATTACACCATTATGTGTCATTCAAATTTGAGGTTCATGGTCCTCAAAATGGGCAATTTAATAAATAACGTATACTAATCCTAATGAACTATGTTCAACAAATTAAACAACAAATTCACAAGTCAATACAAGGATGTCCCACCAGAAATCATGGTGACACAATTTATAAAACATCAAGACTCTAAGGTAAATTCTATATAACACCTAGAAAATACCATGGATTATTGACATGACCAATATCACGGCATTTTTATATCTATGTTGAGAGAAATTATGGAAACATATGAATGAACAGATAATATGGTGAATTTAGTTGCACCAAAATAATGCATCTAGAGAGATGATAATTATAGAACGAAGAAAGGAAGATTCATAGACTCACT
The DNA here is from genome assembly GCA_963277665.1 of Viscum album. Classification (NCBI taxonomy): domain Eukaryota; kingdom Viridiplantae; phylum Streptophyta; class Magnoliopsida; order Santalales; family Viscaceae; genus Viscum; species Viscum album. The sequence goes on along the minus strand of OY728153.1, from coordinate 211,104,658 downwards.
GAGTGATATTTAAATCACTTGACAGAGGTTTAATTCAATAATAGATAATGTTGATCAATCCAACCCTTTGAGAGAAGAGGATAGGAAGAGCATGGGTGGGTTCCCCCTTGAGCACACGAAGGATAAATAAAGACAGAGAGAAAATAAATAAGAATGGAGGGGAGTTTTTATTATTTCTAACCAGTTTAATGAGGTGCAAAGTTGTTCTACATTATTTCCATATTGTGTTCCAACCATTCTCATGCAACAGATTATGGAGGGTGTTCACACAGTTCATGAGCAATAATTGGGAAACCATGAAAAAACTGTTCATTCTTACGCTTTGCAATAACTGCATCATGTTGCACTGTTGAAGGGATCATTGTTTATTTTCTCGACAATTATGAAACTATTAGGATGATATTATAATGATCTATTGGGATGATGTTGAGTGTGGAATTCACCATATATGACTACATGTATAAAATTTTTCCTATTATATTCATTGCATGACACTGGTGGATCATATAATCTTGGTGAAATTTTTACACTTTATTAAACATTTCATAAATATAAATGTCCTTTAATAAAACATAAGGATCATATATTTATAGTGTCTTTAGAATATTGGGTTCATAATACATAAAAGTAAACATGAGAAATCAAGAAAATGTTAGGTCATGAAAATGTTTGGTGGAAACTCAATGCCACACATGATACATATACAAATAGAATGCAACAATATTTTTCCAACATATCAACAATACAATTAATCACTATCTGATGAAGAACATAGCTCATCACCCTCTCCACCTTCATATCTAATTTCTACTACCACCTATAAGAACATTATATTTAAAATTAAATACTACTGTATATTTATATTTAAACTTAAAATCAATAATGGTTTGTAAACTAAATGATTTTGAATTTTTTGTGATTTTCCAACTCACCACCAGTCGATACAATACCACAGAGGGCAGATCTGGTTGTCTTCTGATATAAATCCTTCAACACATTCTACAAAGCGGATATCTACCTCCAATCATTATATGAAATATGAAGGGAAATTGGCTCCATGGCCAGCTGGCCTATAATCTGGCAAATTAATTTTGCGGCGTCATCTGTAGGTACCCCATATGGTTCAAATGTAACAACTATCTTCTCTCCGATCAGATTTTGTATAGTATAACGCTTCCTCCTTTGAATTCGTATCAATTAATCAAATTCCATGGTGGAATCTCTTTTAAAACATCTGATAATATCAACCCAATTTCATTTTAATAAAACAACTAATAAATGTATGTAGTAGTTTAATTAAATAATATTAGTCAGATATTCATACTATCCTGCTTCATCAAATACAAATATACCACTATTTTGTGTTTTCAAACCCTCTTATCGATCGACTATATGAAATCTAAATCCATTCACGTTGTATGTGTCGAACATTATAACTTGTTTTAGAGGACCATGATCAAGAAGCTTCAAAACATCTGACAACTCTGCTCAAGTATCAATATTTGTGATTTAAAAAAATATAAATTATTAGATTTACAAAATATATGTGTCAACCTAATATCCGTATATATTGAAATATTTATGAACTTAAACATCGTGAAAACCATTCTACAATATCTTTATTAACATCTTTCATTATATCTTTCTAATTTCGTAATTAGCCTCTCATTCATCTCTTTGTATCCTCAACTCTTTAATAAATATATCTCAAATTTCACTATCTAGTAGCACATATCTATGTTCCTATAATAATTGCATTTTTATCAGTGCAACATTTTTGGTCCTCCCTAATGATTGACCAATAGTAGGAAATATTTTTGATTTCCCATATATTTGAGATTGGGTCGATGTGTCTTCAACATGAACAACTTGATTAAACCTTATCTCAATATAATCTAAATATCTAGATCAAAAAGTAAGACACTCCTCTCCCAAATAGCCTTCAGCAATAGAGCCTTCTGGTTGAGCTTTATTTCTCACGTATGATTTCAAATGCCCAATATATCTATGAAGTAAAATAAAAAACATAATTATGCATTTAATTAAGTTCCAATAATTGTTTACATAACTAAAAAAATATAAATAAATTACCTCGTAATTGGATACATCCATCGATAATGTATGGGGCCTCATAATTTAGCTTCCTCAACCAAATACACAATTAAATGCATCATGACTGTAAAAAACGAAAGAGGAAAGATCATCACCTTTGCAAAATGTGTCATTACAAACCTCTCCTTAAGGTTGTCAAGCTAAAATGGATATAGATATTTCACCCATAGTTGTCTGAAAAATGTGCAGAATTAGAGTATAACAGTAGTAACTTTTTCAGGTAATAATGTGAGAAATTCCAATGGTAGTAACTACTGTTGAAAAATATGTGAATCGTGACATGCCAATCCATGTATTCTAAGATTATTTAATTCAAAAAACCTCAATATGTTATTTGAATACTCATCAGATACCTTCACATGCTTTAAAATTCGAAGGAATGTATCATTATCTTTATTTTTCATTGCAAAAAATTGTCAGAGCATACTTTTCATTCTCATATGGCTAGATATCATGTTTTATGTTCATTACATGTAAGTCTCTCCAAACTTTGAGTTTATGCTTAGACATTCCATTCTTATTGAGAAATTTAAAGCTAATATTTCTATATACATTCTTCTCAATATGCATCACATCAAGATTATGCCGCAACAAATTAAATTATCAATATGAATGTTTGAAAAAAATACTTTTTTCTTCCATTATTACATTATGATTTAACTTGATGATGTACATAGAACTAATTTCCCAAAATAATTCAAATGATGAACCATCCCAAATTCTATTTCAACATTTCCAAGTTGTGTTAATATTTCAGAAGTTAACTACTTTGGAGGTATTTTACAATCAATGAAACTGCTAAATTTTGACTTGTTTAACCAAAATCTATGAGATGCATCAAGAAATATTCTATGGAAAAAAAAGCACCATTTTATACTATGAGGTAGTTGTTTAGGATCTAAATCAAATTTATAAATAGGAAAAGACAAACCCGTGTATGTGTTCCAAGAAGAAAAATTTTGAAGTCCATGGAAGTCACTACTGGTCCACATTAAAGCAGCATGCATTTTGAACATTGTTTTAGAAGAAGAAAAATATGTCTCAACACCATTGCTCCATAACTCCTATAATTCTTATATTAAAGGATGAAAGTATACATGAATATCATTTCCAGGCATTTTTTTCAGGAATAATTATCGAAATGATCATAGATTTTTGTTGCATACACATCCATGGAGGCATATTGTAAGATATCAAAACAACTGGCCAAACACTATAAGTGGTACTCAAAGTCCCAAATGGTTTGAATCCATTGCCATATAATCCCAATCAATAATTCCTATGATTATTTGAGAAATATGGATGTAATGAATCAAATGTATTCCACGATTGTGAATCTGGTGGATGCCACATTAACCCATCATTTTTATTATCCAAAGAATTCCACTTCATGTGTTCGGTGGTTTTCGATGACATTAATAATCTATACAATTGAGGCTTTAAAATAAAATAACGAAAAACCATTATAGGTGTATTTCTCTTCTTCTTATTCATGTTAGTATTTTGATTTAGACTTCCAACATCTCCCATTGACTTCTATCTAGAAGAAAAACATTTTTTGTAATTCGGTCTACTTGAATCCTATCACCAATAAAGCAAACAATCATTGGGACATGCATTTATTTTTTTATAATTCAGACCAATCATGTTAAAAACTATTTCCAAATCATAAAAATACATGGGGATTTTTTCTTCAAGAAATTCAGCATGCAACAAATCCAATATCTTGGACATTGGCTTATTGGTAATTCATCATAGATACTTGATATGGTAAAAATTCATCAGAAAAGAATGTTTTTAATATTTAAAACGTCCATTATACAACTCTTGATTTTCATCTTCAACTAAACCGTGAAACATATTTTACTAATTGAAGTCTTCTCATACATTATTCTCCACAAGAATCAAGAGGAGGATCCAATGATATGTTACAATCTTGATCTAGTTTTTCTACTGTCCCAAAAACATCACTCGTCACTTTTCTATTTGTAGCAACATCTTTCAGTTATTCGGATATGTTTTGATTGTGATGGTGGGGTCATGAAATACCAAATGCACAGTTTATAAGGATTTTCATTTCATTTTACACTGTATATGAATTTGGGAACTCGTTATGTGGATTGACATTAGTGATCAACCTTTTTGTAACATTCGATTCTCTATGCCAAATTTGACACAAATATTTAGCAGGGAATTGCTTCAATATTAAATGTTCCTAAACTTCATATCTCTTCAACAATATTTTAAATTTTCATTTAGGACATGAACATCTTATTCACCATTCAACGAATTTATTAGAAAATACAAAATCTAAAAACTCCTCCAAACCCCTATCATACTGAGGTGTGTTCCTCAATAATGTGATCCATCCTTTATACATTTATATCACAGTATTCCTACACAATATTAAAAAAATTAAAGCACATAATTGTTACTAAATAAGGAATGATATTCATATATATAAGTTGAAAATATGTATAAATATGTTAAATAAGGTCTTCCTATATTAATACATATGGTAAATAATAAACCCACCAACTTGAAAACCAAGTCATGCAAATTAAAAAGATCCATAAAAGAATAGAGAGATAATAAAAAACAAAGAATGCTATAAAAAATGAACTATATACTACATGTTAGGAAATGAATACATCATTAGTATAGTATACACATCATAAATCAAAATTCCAAAATATAAAACTAGTAAAAACCTTGATAATGGTCCCAAGTCCAATCCTGGTCCCAAACACCCATGATTTTTCCTAGTAATTCAGTCATCAAGCATTGAGACCTGCCCAAACACAAGCCTACAATCAAGTAGCATGAACATGGGTACCAAGATCCAAGGTATCTTCAGAAATGTGTGACTATAATTAAATAGGACACCTCCAATGATATCCCTAAATATAACAAGACTATAATAATGTACATATATAAGTGGTACAAATAGAAAAATTAAAAAAATTTATTAAAAGCTAGTAAATAACAACTAATGCTTGGCTCTACGATGACACATGATAAGCTAATGAAAAAAATTTCCCCTATGAAAGAAAAAGTAATTAATATATCGATGAAATACATTTCACTAACAATAGTAATATTGCATGCATTATCAATCAATCTAATGATAAAAAATACATAGAATAAACCAATGACATTTCTAAAACCAAGAGTATATATGATAAAAATGACACTAAAACATTGACATATTGGATGAAAACAAAGAAATAGATATCACCAATTAAATGGATTACATGGATTACATGGTTATGAAAAATAACACTAACAAAGTTAATGATTACAAGAACAATAAAATTTACAATTATTGTGGTGATGTAGTAAAAAACATTGATGATGAAGACCCCAATTAACTGAAGAACCATGGAAAAAATGATGTTTATGAAAAAACTAATAACCACAATAACAATAAATACATAGATCATACTAATGAAAATTATGACATTGACCATACCAATTTAAATTATGACATAAATAATTTCAATGATCCCAATGAAATTTAATACATCTATGAGACAAACAACATCAGTGACACCTATGAGATGAACTATGCAGAATAGGCTCTTGAAACAAATTAGACATATGAAACCAATAACTCTAAAGAAATTAAGGACACAAATGAAAATTATGACTTATTACTATGATCACATCAACACAACCAAATATGATAATGAATGTTACCACATTGATGACATCAATGATGTTTATGACTCTAATGAAACCATAAATTCTAGAAAAACTAATGAACCTAATGATACTGGAGACACCTGTAATATTGATGAGATAGAAAAGTCCAATTCTATCTCCATCACTTATAACCCCAATAACAATGGTTACATGGGTGACATTCAAAACACTGAGTAAATTGATGATATAGAGGACAATAACCAAGATAAAAATGTCGTTTTACCTAATTAAACTTAATGAATAATTGACATGGGTGATACTAACAACCCTAATGAATCTTATAACTTCAATGGAAGTAATGATATTGATTAATTAAATTACACTAACAAGACTAATGAAACTAATGATATAGATGACCCAAACTAATGATATATTTTTACCACATCGAGGGCCTCAGGGGGGCATCGGGGTCACAAGGGTTGTCAGGGTCATGGGCCCCTACGGCTTCGAGGGGTCACGATGGGTGGAGAGGAACAGTGAGGGGTGGTGAGTTGTGGTGATGGATTTAGGGGGTCACCAGTGTCACGGGGGTTGTAGGGGTCATGGGATACATGGGCTTCAGGGGGTCATGATGGATAGTGAGGTGTGGTGAGGGGCAGAGAGGTGCAGCGAGGGCTTTCGGGGGGTCACCAGGGTTGTCGGGGTTGTGCAGGTCCCTCGGCTCCTAGTGTTTTTGGGGGGGGGGCATGGGGGTCTGGGGGGGGGGGTCGGGGGTGTTAGGGGAGTCATGGGGAGAAGTGTCATCACTACAAAAAAAAACAAAATTTGAGGTGGTTTATTAAAAACTGCCGCTAAAAACCATCGCTAAAGGATAATAATGTTGAAGTTCCTCAAGCACATCTCACTATATTCTAGAGGTTTCCAAGTAGCAGCGAGGGTATCAGGAGGTGATAGTGGGGAGACTATACCCTCATATCTGAGTACAAATACTGGGAAGGAGCAAGAATAGATGATGAAGTAGATAAATAAAGTATAGTAGTGGAAGATTGATAATATCAGTTTTATAAAATAGGCCAATATCATTTTATACAATTCATGCATGTCATGTGAATGATACATTAATAAAATCAGTAAATTACCTACATTATTTACAGTACAAAAAAAATAAAGAAGTGATAGTAAATCCCCATGGGTGATCTCATTGAAAATCATGAGCTTTATCTTAGTGCTTTTCTCCTAAGTCCAAGTAAAATCATATAGAAAAAATGAAACGTCTAAGTCCCTATGACCAAAAGAGGTTTACTTGGGTACCATAGTGCAATGATGGCCAGAGTAGGGTGTGATATATAAATCACAGTAGGTCATCACCACTAGTGTCTTGCACAATCTAGACATTGCACTATTAATTAAGCAGTGTGAAAGTATAGAGAGATAATTACCTAACAACATAAATAAATAACACCCATCTAGGTTTCTAAATGGACACCTGAGGGGTATTCTAACTTGTGGTCATTAACGATAGATTAGTATGATCGTGTCACGGTATCTAAATAACTAGAATGACGTTCAACATGATTTCATACATATATATATATATAACTAGAATGGCGTTCAATATCCCTCTCACCCATATATTTATATATCATTAAGTGGACTCCGCATGTTAACACTTTAATACAGTTCACTAAGCTTCCTCAAAATGTGCACAATTTTATTATAGTTTAATAAGTGCACTTTGCATGTGCAAAATTTTAATATAGTTCAATAATTGGCCTTAAAATGTTCACACTTTTAATACAATTCATCTAGTGGCCTCATCATGTTCACACTTTAATATAGTTCATTAAGTTCCCTCATCATTTTCACACTTTTAATACATTTCACCAAATGGCCTCAGCATGTGCACACTTTAATATAGTTTATCAAGTGGCCACACCATGTTTAAACTTTTAATAAATGCATGGAGTAAAACTACCTACCATCCATAGTCGTTTAATATAATTCTATTTGGTAAACTGTCTCCCATTCATCATTATTTTCATACAATTCCATAAATATATTCTAATTCATATGGTATTACCTCATATGCATTTCAAATAGCCACACCATATACCCATATAAAGAGCCTCATTCACATTTATAAGGAAAAAAATCTTAAGTACTTCTATAAAAATGTTAACATAGTGTTCTCATTAAATTCCATTACATAGTGGAAAATACTTCTCATGTATGCCCACAGCCATACAAAATTACATTCCTAGTAAACCACATATTTTAACCGTTTGATATAAGGAAAGTAATTTGAGTGACCTAACCATTTAATCTAAATCAATTCATTCAGTGTATGTTCTTAATTAAAGTTTTCACCTCTAATTTTCCTTAACATGGAAAATTGGTTAAAGGGTTCAAGTGTGATGGTCATTCCATTCAACGAATGCCACTATATCATTTATGATACCCTAACGAACTATAGTAAATTTCCATATCTCCAAGGCCATTCCATTTAAAGGATAATCCCAAAATAGCTAGGTGCTCAAGAGAACATGCACAAGACCATAAAGGGGAAACTCATTTAGGGGAATTCATAATGATAAATCATCTTTTCATCAAAAATAACGTTAATGTATAATAAAAGAAACAACTAAAAAGAGTAGGCATGCATACGAGTCTAATTTCTACTTTTTATCTTGAAGAGAACCCACCTCTATTGGAGGGGATTTATTATAAAAACTTGATTTTCTTATCAAGGAATGGAATTTCATAATAAGAAGACATTGTTTTCGAGGGATGTAGTTCAATATGATAAAGAACAATTATGAAATAAAATAATGGAAACATAAAACATACTTAAATTATAGGGAAAGGATAGGGATCCTACATTAAAGTAGAACCAAGCCACCCACTTTGGTTCTTGGTGATTTCTTACTAAAAGTTACTACTTCCCCACTCAGTATACAAACCTTCACATACATTCAAGAACACATAGCCCCTATGAACACACCCGTATGGACATGAGCATGTGAAAGGGGATACTCACATATATTCTCATATGCATAGACCCATCTCCACTCTTATATGAATGCATTTTCATATATATACATAGGCACACCTGGCCCCATACATATATATTCATTGCCATGGTGAATATACATGTAACATGAGAACCTACATACATATATATACCTACCTATGTGTGCACCAGTGAGTCACCCTAGACTGAGTGACTCGAAACCACACCGAACAATACAACACACTAAACAAATACATATTAAGAACATTAAAACAATTAAAGTATGCAGTATAAACTAAGATAAACCTAAATTAAAAGAAAAATATTACCTCATGTAGTGGCGGAAAACTAAAACATGCTGAAACCTCTCACCTTCATTGGTGATTTATATAACCCACCCAAGTATGACTTGAGAATCCATTAGCACAACCCTGGAATGGAAGAAAACTGAGAAAAACTATTAACACTCGATCTAGGGTTTCTCCAAACCATGAGGCATGACAAACAAACCAAAATCATCCATGAAACTAGAAGGTGATAGGAGGAGGATACTCATATTGAATGATCAGCCAATAAATTTGGAGAAAATCGGGTGGAGGTCAAATAATGGAGGAGGACAGAGGGAGGTGTCATGAGCGGCTAGGGAACCCCCCTTGGGGTGTGTCACAAAAATGAAATGGGAGGAGATATGAGGGTATTTTGTGTTTATAATTTAATTTTAATTAAATTAAAAATAATTAAATTTTTAAAAATAGGTATTGTGCATGGTTTGGTAAACTGTGCGGCAACTGTGTGCCCTTCACGGGATAAAAAGGGCACTCTGCACAGGCTATCCACAAGGTTTGGAAAACCATGCACAAATTGTGCGAAACATCTCTATATTCTTGCCACTAATCATGCAGTCTACATACAAGTGGGTTGTCTCATGGTTAGATTATGGGGTTGTTTGATTGGTTTTAATTTTAAGTTATGTGTATTTTCTAATAGATCTTTGAATTTTTAATTTTCATTGGGTGGATCTTGCAGTGGTTTAATTTGTAATATTTAAAGTTTTTTTGGTTCACACTTACCCTTTAAAAGTGTCTTTTGAAAATAAAAAAAATAGATTTTCATAGGCACACCATTTTGGAAACTGTGTGTAGTCCATGATCACACCTCTAACCCCCTATTTAAGCCTACACAGTTCCTACGGTGGGCCACATGGTTTTCAGACAAACCGTGTTCCCTCTTCATTCCGTCAAAACATGAATTTCGTAGGTCTGGTGCTCCATAAACTCCTCGATCCACTTGGGAAACTTAATAGGACTTCACCCAATTCCAAAAAAAATCACTTTTAAGTGACCCAACCCTCAAAATTACGTTCTGAGTTTAGGTTTTATAAACTTCTGGTTCAGTAATTGAAAAGTTCAAAAACCTACTATTTTTAGTCCGGTCCAAAATGTGAATCATTGCAACCTTCCCACCCTAGAACTTATCATCCCCGAGAAGCCTCCATAAATAACATAACACATCACCTGACCTACAGGGGTCGTGAAGCTTCATTAAAATGACTGCATTGTGTTCCTGACACACCCTTAAACATTCTTTTAAACAAGTGCCACATAATCCATTTAAAACTAGACTCATTTTCTAAAAGAAACATCGTGATGACACACACTCGATCCCATCTGACGAGGTACATGATCACGTGGTTTTATAATCAAGAAAATAGGAAAAGTTACTTCCCACCTTAGGCTTTATCATTAAATAAAAACACCAAACTACGACTGAAAATACATCAAAATTGTCATTACAAGAACGCCCTTAAGTTTTTTATGACACTCCTGTCATGTTTTTGAAATGATCGAATCTTCGATTCCCCATAAACCTCAAATACTATATTGAGGCAGATTTTCATGAAAACATTTATCTGACACTAACCTCACTCATCTTTTATAACGCCCCGACCCCAGAAGCCCAGAGTGGGTGCATTATTACGTATCATTGGCATGATCACAAAATATCATGTCTCGAAAGACCGATTAGTTTAGTATCCATGGAAGTACTAGATACATTCATATGGTTTACATTACATCATAAAATGGAAAACTACAACGACATTGTTTCCATAGACAACACTAATACCCAATAGAATATCCATGCAGGTCAGTAATAATATATTTCTTCGCATCCTGGGAAAAATAAAACATAGAAAGGGGTGAGCACAGATGCTAAGTAAAGAGAACAATATAGTGGAAACTTTCATAAATAAGTATAAACATTTAAGGCAATGTATATGACTAAAACAAAATCTTTTTAACATTATCTTCATCATAATATGGCAAGGATAAAATCATAAAATGTCATTTAATTATTCACATGGATATTCTACCAGTCAAATAATCACATGCAACATCAATAGCCACTTTCATAATGACAGAATGCATAATTCAGACTATCATAACCACATAGTCAAGGCCTTGTGCCAATACTACAAATAAGATTTGGTCAAGGAATTGTGTCAAGACACTAGTTTGTATCATGAGACCTACCGATGCATCGAGGAGCTATAGTGGTCTCCACCCATCACTTAATAAGTCCAATACATTCTTCTTATAACGGTTGAAACAAAATCTGAACATTCTTATTTAAACTAGCATATGAAATGTCAATATTTTAACCACACACCATGAATGGTATAAAAATAGCACATCCACAGTCAAACATAACTCATTCAATACAATATGGGAGATTAAATTATAATATATCATCCTCAATAGAGAATAATGAATGATATTGGCATAGATGAAAATAATCATCAAAACTATTTGAGAGAAATATCCCCGTTGTTCTTGAAAACATTTAAATGTTTCACTATTTATCAAGAAGCTGTTTAAAATAGATTTTTTAATCAAAGTGTCCCATACCAATTTGAAACTTTTAAAAGGAATTTTATTTTTGAAAAATTTAATGTCTATATAAATAAATCCTTAAAACCATTTTTAAAACATGGACATTAATGCAAAATATTTAGAATAATAAATCATTAAAATAATTTAAAATGATAATTTAGTTAGAGTTCCTAACCAAAAGAGAGACACTTGAATACAAATAATTGAGGTAATAATAACTATATAATATAATGGGAATAAATTGATTCACGATATACTATTTAAAAGTATATTATACTCCATATAAAAGTGAATTGGCATATAAAAAAAAGAAGTCTCAATGGAATGTAAATTGAGATGAAATCATTTATAAAGACCGTATCCTTAGGTTAAGAATAAATCAACGACATAATTATGTGTGAAAAATAAAAATAAACTCAATATTATTGGATATTAAGTGTAAATAAATCAAAGTACATTCACACGTATTCTTGTAATAACAACACCAATGAATTGGATGTTTAACTCAATAAATGGAGATTGAGTTAAAATTACTCTTATCAAGTTCATATCAATGACTTGATAATTTATCAATGGAGTGATTATGTGTATCAAAAGTATATACACAGAAAGGGGAGTTGAAATTACTACATAAATAATAAATAGTGACTCCACACATAATCATGGAGTAAAATAATCAATGAAGTATGCGTAAAGCCGAATGAGTGGAAATTGAAATTTGAAATTCCCTTACCAATTTGGTAATGTATGAAATATACATCCCATGAAAGATGGATCATAAAATGAAGATGTAATTACTCATAAATTAAAGTATATTACCCAAATAATACAATCATTGGGTAGTACATACACCACACAAAAGGAAATAGTGCCAGTATGGCATTAATCTCACGAAAATAGGAAGTGAGATGAAAACCCTTACTTCATTGTAATAAATAAAGTTGTATGGCCAAAAGTTAATGACAACCAAATGAATCATAGAATACCATGAATATAAAGTGAATCATTATAATATATATATCAAATGACAGTACAAAATACACCACATTTCATAAATAAGTGGCGAACAATGGAAATATCACGGAATTAAAAGTGGGATAAGAAACCACTTACTTTGTACTATTCCTTGGCCAAGGGTAGTTTAACCTCCTGTATAATGGTGAAATAATTGTTTTTAAACTATAAAATAATCATATACATTAATATGATATCATATATGATCAATTAATATTTCTTTGTTAATAATATTTTAGTATTATTGTTGTTTTGGGTGTTAACTGATTTGTTTTCTTTTATATGCATTGTTTCGTATGTAGTGTTTGTCATGAATAGGATGTATATTATTCATATTAATAATTATATTAAGTCTTTATACATTATTTTTAATCATCTAATGAAAATTATTCTTTAATGGATTATGATGGGGAATGAATCTCATCGCATTCATGGAGACGGTAATCCGTACATACGCACGAGCGACAATATCATTCTTTTGATATTAAAATAATATATAATGGAATTCTATATAATATATACAGAATAATTATCATTTTATATTTATTATTTAGCTCAATTACACATCATTATTATACCCATCAAAATAATAATGTATTGAATAACAATTACACCACGACGTGGAGACGGTAAGTCGTACGTACGCACATATGGTGACATGTCATTCAAAGGATGGATTTTATAATGAATATGGTTGTACCATATTTATAATAACATCACAGTATATAGAAGATACTTGAGTTGTAATTTTAGAATGGAAACAACAAAGAAAGAGGAACTGGAAGAAGAAAGGAACTTGAAAGAGGTGATGAAATATTTACCTATTCTCTGGGTTATTCTTTTTGATTTGATCAAAAGGGATCCATAGGTTAGATTTATGACAAAAGTAAGTACTCTAGGATGAAGGGAGGATAGTTGATATGGTATTTGGGTAGATTTTCGCCAAGCCCAAAGGCTTTGATGGTGACAATTTGAGGTAAGGGAGAGTTCCCTTTTATAAGAGGGGCGAGGGGCACCTTAAGAAAAGCTATAAATATTATTTTATAATAAAATCATTTTCAGTTTATAATGAATAAAAAATAAATTATTTAAAGGATATTGTGGGTATGGGTTGAAAACCACTCAACCAATAGGTTTTAGATAGGTTTGGGTCACTATATTAACCTTTTCTTTTAGATTTAACTCTTAGTTAAATAGTTTGACATTTACCATGTCTCTTTGTTTTATTATATTATGTGGTTAATAAACATACTATATAATTCCAAGAGAACCCCAATTGGTTCATTAATGATACAAATATCATTATATTAGTCTTTTTTCTAAACTGTAGATTTTTAGTAATAGAATATCAATTAATAATATAATATTTGTTTTAAAAACTCTTTTATGTAAATTTTGACACAATTTGGTATTTTGTTTTTGCTAAATTCATAACAACATTATTACTTATAAAACAATTCATCTAACCAGCCCTAATATGTCATATTAACCTAGGAAATAATTGGAATTCATAAAAAGTCTCAAATTACATTTATTTGGATATTTATGATATCAAATATTTTAATATTTCATTAATAAGGTAATTATTGCATCATCATTGTGTCATAACTAAATTAAATTATTTAATGTCTAAAAAATAGAAATAAAATACCATTATGTAGGAAATATTTTTATATTTCTAATGAATAATTATAATCAAATTGATCTTATGTATAACCCTATATTAAAAATTGATTATTTATTAAGATTTGAATTTAACACTTTTAACTCTTCTTTGAATTAAATAATAACAAATATCCTAATCTAATCCAAGTGGACCTAAAGGACCATATTTTTTTCCTAAGGTTTTTTTTGTCAAATTACACTTATCTAATAGAATTGGGACATTTTTAGGGTAATAATAATATCATTTTGACCTTTCATTACCCTATTTTCTTTTAACCGTGGTAAATTAAAGTCAAAAGTTACTATTCACTAAAAATTATTTTTATCTTATTGAACCACATTTTACATACTGATATCAACCGTATCTCTCGGATTTTTAAAATTAAATTCATAGAAGCGGTTAAATTATGTTTTATTAAAATTTTCAAATGCTCCTAGGAGGTGGATAAAAGACTGTTACAAAGTTCAATAAAATTTTTATATATCATAATTTTTTATAAACTGACTGCAATGAATTACATTGAACTTATATAGGTATTTTATATCTATTTTGACCTAAAATAAATTTAAATAAAATAAATAATTATTTAAATAAAAATTCGGTTTTAAACTATAACTCAGTGTTTTTTACTATTCATCAAAAATTCAAAGTTAAAAAAATACTAAAACTTCACCTTAAGCTAATTTTGATATTATGAATCCAAAAATAAAGTCCATTTTGAAGGATAATATTTATAAATTTTCAAAAAGTGGGTATTACTATTCCTAATGGCTAGTTTGATTGGTCATAGTGTGTTAGAATCTCAAATTTGCATACAATGAAAGCTATTACATTATTCGAAGGGAAACGTATCGTGGAAGATTGGGTGTTACATTCTTCCCCCCTTTTGGGAATTGCGTCCTTGGAATTTTTAAAATTGGGCTTGGGAACATAATTGAAAGTCCCACATTGAAAAAATAGTCAATAAAACTATCACTTTAAAAGAAAGAAAGAGAAGTACAAAGGTCACCTAAGATAACCCATACTAGGATTCCATGTAGGAAAACATGGATATAAAAGATAAAATAAGTGTCATGTTCTGATGGAGAGGGAGAGAAAATATGGTCAGGATAACTTTAACAACAAGAAAACCACAAAATTGTGATGGGAAAACAGTCATTAGTTTCCCAGTAGGAAAATTAAACGGATAACGTTTATTTGTATTAAGTTACATTTCATAAATATGAGGAATTTATTTATGATATTGACTAATAACATAAAGAGATATACTTACTTTTTAAGTAGAGTTTTATTCTTTAATAAATTTTTACCGCAAACTATTTTTTTCAAACGATGAGTATTGTAGAATACTTTGTCACACCAGAAGAGATAGAATCAACTTATAGAGAATCACAAGATCCACAAAGGATAAACTATATATTTACATTGTCTTTAGAGATTAATCAAAACCAAAATGGTTAGTACAAGATTAGATGATCCCCCAAAAGGATATTCCTTTAGAGAAAGAATCAATAATTGTAATTTCTAAAATTAAACCAACAATACCCCAATGTTAAATAATTACCATTCAATAAAAAATTGTCCTTAAAATCCTTCAATATAATCCAAAATAATATTGAAACCCAAAACATAAAATAATTTTTTATGTATTCTTCCACATTAAATTGTATCTCCAAATGACATCTACTAATCTTAAATTCACATACCTAAAAGTAATTAACCTAATCACATATTCTCTATTGTAGATTAATCATTTACATAAATAACCCAAATCACTATAAATCCACAATAAAAACATAGATAAAAATCAACCATTACTCTTCAAATGGAATACCATAGTATTCTATTTTCCTTAGTCATATAGTGTTCCCAACAGAGCAAACTTCTTCCAAAATAACATTTATCACTTAATGACCAAATCATTTTTCTATTCTAAGATTATTCATTTGTTAAGACATAAGATCTCAAATAAACTTATTATTGATCAATAAAATGATTTAACTAAAAATAATTAGTCACACTAACCAGGGACTTCACATAGTCCAGTGGTAGGTGATAAATCCCAATCGCACTCTAGTTGTGGGTTCGATTCCCACAGCCTTGTCTGACTCGACGGGTTGTCACACAGTCTGCGTGTTTTCCTTTTTGAAAAACTATATTTTATAACATTACCAAAATGAGATAAATTCCTCAAAATAACCTTAACATAATTTAACCACAAATGTTATCTCATACCTTGCATTTTAATCCCAAAATATAATAACTTGTAATTTCTTCAAACTCAATGATCACATAAAACCAAATGATTATTTATAACTATATCTAAAAGAGAAGAGATAATTCTTCCTCATATATCATTTTCACATGACAAATGACAGGGTTACAAATACAACAGAAAATTATTCAAAAGTAATCTCATCAACAAGGAGCACTAATACTTTTAAACATTTTTTCAAGAATTTATTTCGACATAGCTTCTTCTTTGACCAAGAAAATAACCTATATAATATGTAATTCGCTAGGGTAATGACTAGGTCCACTACATTTACGGAAAATGACTGCAAATGGATTCCTGGGACCATTTTTATTTTCTTCCATAGTACTCTTCATTTTTCATCGGCAATTCTTTACTTTATGTCCTTCCTTCCAACACGTAAAGCATTTCGTTCTTCCATTGAGACACTTTCCTGGGTGTCTCCATCCACATTTCCTGCATGATGGAAATTTAGGATTCTTTTTTCTATGTTCTCCACTGCTGGAGCTCTTTTCATTCATCGCTTTTATCTTCTTTGTTGAGTTCGGGAGTTGGTTAATATATATGTTGTTGATCATATTTTTGGAAAACTGATTTGGCATTAACACGATTTCTTTTACTCCTATCAACATTCCATTTTTTTGATCATTTCCACTGTTGTTACTACCTTCTACATCATGATCAGGGTTACTATGAATTCCTTGGTATCAATCCATTTACTAAAACTAGAAAGCATTGTGTGAGTAAAAGTAGTCATAAAATCATTTAGAGAATATCATGACACCATATTTTCAATTTGAAAAACCATAGGATTAACCAAGGTCATTTATTCTCATCTCATATTAAAATACTTCAAATTAGTTTGTAAAGAAAATTTATATTATCCTAAGCATATCCCCGGGGAGTGTCGTAACGAAGAGTGCAGCAAGGCCCGTTGTCATGCACCAGTTCTCGTTCGAGTCTAGCTCAAAGCGGTGTTTTTGGGTTTTACCCCTAGGTACATATATGCCAGAGCCGCCTCTCCCTGGTCATATCCCGACATGGATTTATTTCTTGGAAAACTCACAAAATCTATATAATACCAAAATTTTAGGAATTTCCTCTATACTAATCCTCAAAGTCTATCATAGGGCTACATTCTCTAATCAGAGTTTATCTAAATCTGGTTTCTAGGGTTTGTACTAAACTTCCTCTGATACCAACTGTAATGCTCTGACCCCAGAAGCCCAGAGTTGGTGCACTATTACGTATCATTTTCATGATCATAAAATTTCACGTCTCGAAAGACTGATTAGTTTAGTATCCTTGTAAGTACTTGATACATTCATAACATTTACATTACATCATTAAATGGAAAACTACAACAACATTTTTTCTCTATACAACACTGAGATCCCATAGACTATCCCTACAGGTCAGTCATAATATATTTCTTCGCATCATGGGAAAAATAAAACATAGAAAAGGGTATGATCAAATGCTCAGTAAGGATAAAGATATAGAAGAAACATTAATAAATAAGCATAAACATTTAAGGCAATGTATAAGTGTAAATCAAAATCATTTTAACTTGAAGCTCAGAAAAATATGGAAAAGATAAAATCAAATAATTTCATTTACTTATTCACATGTAAATCTTACTAGTTGAATAATCACATGCAATATCAATAGCCACTTTCACAATGATGGAATGTCTAATGCCAGACTTTCATAACCACATAGTAAAGGCCTTGTTCCAAGACTACAGATAAGATTTTTTCAAGGCCTTGTGCCAAGACACTAGTTTGTCTCATGAGACCTACTGATACATTGAGGAGCTATAGCGGGCTCCACAAATCCCTTACTAAGTCCAATTCATTCCTCATATGAAAATTTTGAAACACAATCTGAACATTCATATTAAAACTAGCATACGAAATGTCAATATTTTTACCACAAACCATGAATGGTATAAAAATAGCACATCCACAGTCAAATATAACATATTCAATACAATATGGAGTATTTAATTATAATAGATAAACCTCAATAAATAATAATGAATGATATTGACATAGATATAAATAATCATCAAAATTATTTGAGAGAAATATCCCCCTTTTTCTTGAAAAAATTTAAGTCTCACTCTTTATCAAGAAGTCATTTCAAATAGATTTTACAATCAAATTGTCCCATACAACTTTGAAACTTTTAAAAGGAATTTTAATTTTAAAACTTTAATGTCCATATAAATAAATCCTTAAAACAATTTTTAATACATCGAAATTAATGAGAAAGATTTAGAACAATAAATCTTTAAAACATTTTAAAATGATATTTAATTAGGGTTCCTAACCAAAAGAGAGACACTTGAATACCAATAGTTGAGGTAATCAAAACTTTATAATATAATGGGAATAAAGGGATTCATGATTTACTATGTCAAAGTACATTATATACACCATATAAAAGTGAATTGGAGTATAACAACAAAGAAGTCTCAATGAAATGTAAATTGATATGAAATCTCTTATAAAGACCATATCCTTAGGTTAAGGATAAATCAATGAAATAATTTTGTGTGACAAATATAAATACACTCAATATTATTGGATATTCAGTGTAAATCAATCAGAGTACATTCACGTGTATTCTTGTAAAAACAACACCAATGAGTTGTGATGTCATGATGTCGTGAAGTCATGTTTGGTTTCTCACTTTTTCCTCAAAAGTGTTTGAATAATAAAAAATTTAATTTTTAGTCATTTAACACCTATGAATTGGATTTTTAACACAATAAATGGAGATTGAGTTAAAATTACTCTTATCAAGTTCAAATCAATGACTTTAGAATTTATCAATGGAATGATTATGTGTATCAAAAGTATATCCACAGAAAGGGGAGTGTAAATTTCTACAAAAAAAATAAATAGTGATTCCACACATAATCATGGAGTAAAATAATCAATGAAGTATGGGTAAAGTCGAATAAGTGAAAATTGTTATTTGAAATTCCCTTAACAATTTGGTAACATACAAAACATACATCCCATGAAAGTTACATCATAAAATTAAGATGTAATTACTCATAAATTAAAGTATATTACACAAATAATACAATCATTGGGAAGTGAATGCACCACACAAAAGGAAATAGTGGCAGTATGGCATGAATGTCACGGAAATAGGAAGTGAGATGAAAACCCTTACTTCATTGTAATCAATCGAGTCGTATGGAAAAAAGTTAATAACAACAAAATGAATCACATAATAACACGAATATAAATATAATCATGATAATATATATCAAATGACAGTACACAATACACCACATTTAATAAATAAGTGGCGAACAATGGAAATCTCACAGAATTAAATGTGAGATAAGAAACCCCTTACTTTGTAATTTTCCTTGGCCGAGGGTAGGTTAACCTCTTGTATAATGGTGACATAATTGTTATTAAAATATTCAAGAATAATATACAGTAATATGATATCATATATGATCTTTTAATATTTCTTTGTTAATAATATTTTAGTATTATCGTCGTTTTGGGTGTTAACTGATTCGTTTTCCATTATATGATTTGTTTTGTAAGTTGTCTTTGTTATGAATTAGATGTATCTTATTCATATTCAAAATGATATTAAGTCTTTAAAGATTTTTTTTAATCATCTAATGAAAATTATTATTGAATGGATTATGATGGGGAATGAATCTCATCGTGTTCGAGGAGACGGTAATCTTTACTTACGCACGAGCGACAATATCATTTTTTTGATATTAAATTAATATATAATTGGATGGTAGATCATATATACAGAATAATTATCATTTTATACTTATTATTTACATCAATTACACATCATTATTATACCCATCCAAATAATAATGTATTGAATAACAGTTACACCACAATGTGGAGACGGTACACCGTACGTATGCATGTATGGTGAAATTTATTCAAATGATGGATAAAATAATGAATATGGTTGTACCATATTTATAATAACATCATTTTATATAGAAGATACTGGATTTATTATTTTAGAATGGAAACAACAAAGAAAGACGATGTGGAAGAAGAAAAGAACTTGAAAGAGGTGTTGAAATTTTTACCTCTTCTTTTGGTTCTTCCTTTTTATTTGACCAAAAGGGATCCCTAGTTTGGATTTATTACTAAAGTAAGGCCTCTAGGATGAAGGGAGGACAGCTGGGAGGGTATTTGAGTAGATTTTGGCTGAGAAGAAAGTCTTCGAAGGTGCGAATTTGAGGTAAGGGTGAGTTCCCTTTTATAAGAGGGGTTAGGGGCACCTTAAGAAAACATAGAAATATTATTTTATAATAAAATAAATATCTATTTATAATGGCTCCAAAATGAATTATTTAAAGGATAAGGTGGGGATGGGTCATAAACCACTCAAAAATAGGTTTTAGAGAGGTTTGGGTCACTATATTAACCTTATATTATAGATTTAACTCTTAGTTAAATAGTTTGACATTTACCATATCTCTTTGTATTTTTATATTATATGGTTAATAAACATACTATATACATCCAAGAGAACCAAAAATGGTTCATTAATGATTAACCTATCATTATATAAGTCATTTTGATGATCCTTATATTTTTATGAATAGAATATTAACTAATAATATAATTTTTTTTAAAACTCTTTTATGTCATTTTTTAACCTATTTGGTATTTGTTTTTTTTCTAAATTCATAAAAGCATCATTACTTCGAAAAAAAATTTTCTAACCAACTCTAATATGTCATATTAACCTATAAAATTAGTTTAATTCATAAAAGTCTCAAATTACATTTATTTAGATATTAATAATATCTAATATTTTAATATTTCATTAATTATGTAATTACTACATCATCATTGGGTCGTAAATAAATTAAATTATTTAATGAATAAAAAATATAAATAAAATAAAATTATGTGGGAAATATTATTTCTTTCTAATGAATATTTATAATTGAATTTATCTTATGTATAACCCTATATTAAAATGGTTTAGTAATTAAGCTTTGATTTAAACACTTTTAACTCTTCTTTTAATTAAATAATAATAAATGTCCTAATCTAATCCAAGTTGACCTAAAGGATCATATTTTATTCCTAAGGTTGTTTTTGGTTTAATTACACTTATCCAAAATAATTAATACATGTTTTAGGGTAATAATAATATTAATGTTACCCTTAATTACCATATTTACTTTTAACCGTGGTAAATAAAAGTCAAAAGTTACTATCCACACAAAATTATTTTTATCTTATTGAACCAAATTTTACTTACTGATATCAACCGTGTCTCTAGAATTTTTGAAATTAAATTCATAGAAGTGGTAAAATTAAGTTTTATTTAAAATTTTATATTCTTCTAGAAGGTGGGTAAAAGACAGTTAAAAAGTTCAATAAAATTTTTATATTTATAAAATTATTATAAACTGACTCCAATGAATTACATTGAACATATATAGGTATTATGTATCAATTTGACATAAAATAAATTTAAGTAAAATAAATAATTATTTATATAAAAATTATGTTTTAAACTATAACTCTGTGTTTTTCACTATTCATCAAAAATTAAACGTTTTCAGAAAAATACCAAATATTCACCCTAAGATAATTTCAATATTCTGAATCAAAAAATGAAGTCCATTTTGAAACATTATATCTATAAAATTTCAAAAAGTGGGTATTACTATTGAAAATGGCCTATTTGATTGGTCGCGGTGTGTTAGAATCTCGAAGTTGTGTATAATGCAAGATATTACATTATTCAAAGGGAAACGTATCGTGGAAGCTTAGGGTGTTACATATTCACTTGATGACATGCCCTAAAATATTTCTTCACCATCTGAAACCATTAAACAAGAGAGGAAGGACTCAATCAATTATGGCTGACTAATTAAGTGGATGCCCATCTTAGATGGCTGATTTTTTCTAAGAAGAACTATGATGAAGTCTCCCAAGGAATCTCGAATTTTCAACACACATGCACACTGAATCCTATACCTAACATATAGTGACGTTTCCTGATAAAAAAATGAAGGAAAACATGCATCCCATGTACAAAACCAATGGAGAACCACCCAATAAGAAAAATGGATTTAATGTTTTCAGCGCGACGTAAGACCAATGCTATATTAGTGAAATTAGGAGGAAGGAAATATAGGGGACATGCCTGTTGGTTTGCAGAGTACACTAAGAAAATTTTAGCAGTTTCTAGTCAATCACTCCTGACTACTAGAAGGAAGAATAGTCAATCCAAAACTGGTCGACTTCAAAGAGGAAACTCGGCTTCACCTGTCGATGTATTTCCATTTCAAACTAACCACAAGGATTTTCAACTCGACGAAGCACGTGATCACTAAAGATTTACAATCGAAGTCCATTCAAGACCCGTGATGCTTCTCAAGGGTTGCATACACAGTAAGCCTCAACAAAGTCATGCTACTATTAAAGCATCGATGTGTTTACAAAACTCTCAAGCCTAAAGGAATTCAAACACGGTCATCAATTTCAAAAAGGAATTTTAGGTAGTTCCCCTTCTACATGGAATGCCAAATTTACAAGATTCGACAAAACTATCTCTACTAAAGGAGACTATAACTAGCTTCTCATGAGCGCACTAGACCAAAACCACACTATGGACATGTGACACTCATCTAAGCTTCCATCACAACGTCAAGTGTTAAAACAATATCAAGGCCGAGATGAAACCTAAAACAAAATGATCATCGTGTCAAAATACATGAGTCTTTAAAAACTCATCCCAAGCCTTTAGATGAACCTACTTATTTATTGCACATGTCACTCTAACTGGAGATGAACTGAGACTTCACTCAACATCCCAAGGATCAAAGATTCAACTGATGTCACCAATTTAGATAGCACATTTAACACACGGTGGTACCATGTACATCAATGAACACTTCCTGAGTAAATTAAAAAGGGTCTAATGAACAAAGAAGCATCTGACCATGCCCATGGCATGTCAAAACTACTAAAAACAAGAAGTAACAATTGATCAAGACCATGACAAGATCCAAAAAATCATAGCCACCCATTAGAACTAGGGTATCACTAGAAACCGAAAGTCTTATAAGGGACAATGCCACCAGAACGACACCAAGCATCATAAAGATCACTGTAAAACTAAAGAATTTAGGTTATAAGGGTGCTCCCTACCATGATCTAGCCTCTTAAAAAGAATAATAATCAACCCAGACCTTTGTTCACACCAATAAAAAGTTACTAGGATCAAATCCAATCATCAATACATTTCCAAATAAACACGCATTCAGATAACGCTAATCTTTCCGTTCCAAGGAAACTAAAAGGAATAATCAAGCTATCCATAAATTTGGGTCTTACCAAGGACACCACTTATGGTTATATTTCCAGGACCTTTATATTTATTCACATTTAACCTTTATACATTAAAATATTGAATCAAGCATTAATTACCATTTTTTCAAAACAAAACCCAACGCATTTCATTTTTAACTAATAGCCCAAGGGAAAACATGAATGTTTCACAAAACCACCTTTTAAATAAGTGAAACTTCAATGAAAAACCTATCATAAATAGGAAATTTTTCATAATAAGTTCTTTTTAAATGTTTAGGAAACCTAATAAGGTCTCATTATGCCAATTCACCTCAAAACAAAATTAAATAGCTTTTACAAAATTAAGCATTTTAGAAAGAATCGTGTCAATAAATTTATCATGGGTTTCTATTTCCAAATTCATGAAGCACCTATACACTTAATGAATTTAAAACATTCTCCCATTAATTGAAACTGAAATCACATTACAATTTTTACATTCCCATATATATATACAGCATTACAGACAAATGGGTGGACATCTACCCACCTATAAAGAACCCATACACTTTAATGTTTGGGATTTGGTTCACATTTAATCTATATAAATTCACCATTTTATTTAAACATTAAAAACCTTTACATATTTTTAACATCCATAAAATTTAATTACTTTACTCTCAAAATGGTTTGAATCTAAGAGTTACCATTTCCTAATTATAAGGTGCTCATACAACTTATAATCAAAAACAGTTTCTCATTCATTCCCAATCCATATATAACAAGGAAAAACATGACATCATAAAAAGTAAATAGAGATGGTCTGATAAATAAGGTAAAATCATTGAATAACAAGTATCTAACATAGGAACATGATATAACATAGAGCATGACATGTCGGCAAGAAAGCCAAACAAGTAGAATAGAAAACTATAATGCAACTACCTGGAATGACACTATGCATGGAATGTGAATTTCTTATGTTCTTAGTATGGTTCATGGAATGAAACTTCCTTTCTATAATAGGCCAACGATAAAAATACCAAAAATTCCATAAATCATTAAGTAGGGGAATGTAAACCAGTCACTCTTGGTGTAATCAAATCAAATGTAACATCAAACATCATAAATAGTAATCCACCTTTGGTCACTTCGTTATTTCCTGTACTTGGGGTGATCAGTCCCAAGAACAGCTATTATCCAAGCACTGACACATTTCTAGTCTCCTATATACTCACCCAAAATAGTATGTCATAGGAATATTTTTACCTCTGATACTACTTTGTAATGTCCCGACCTGACTGAACATTAACCCAATAGCCAGACCGGTGGGTCACATCACCTCATGCGCATCTCTCTATACGCCAGAGGCTGCCAACTAGCAGTGATGGTCCCATGAGGTGATAATGGGGAGACTATAACCTTAGTTAAGAGTTCAAACAATAAGAAATAACAATAATAACAAAATAAATAGATAAATAAAAGATAGTAGAAGAAGACAGATGATATAACTTTTATAAAAGAGGAAAATTCAATTTTATACAATGCATTAATGTCGTATTATTGATACATAAAATAATTTGGTAAACAACCTACATTATTTACAATACAGTACCACATAAATAAAAGATATAGAATCCCCACTAGTGATCTCCTTGAGAATCTTGATCTCCATCTCAGTACTTTTCTCCTAAGTCCAGGTAAAATCATAAAGCCACAAGCCTAGTCCATGGTTCTTTGAACAAAAGTGGGGTACTTGGGTACCCCAGTGCAATGGAAGTCTGAGTAGGGTGTCAGATATAAATCTCTATATGATGGAACCACCGGTGTCTTTCCCAATCGAGATAGATTATTATTAATTAATTAGTGTGAGAGTATAAATAGATAATGAAAAACTAAATAACACCCATCGATGTTCTTAAATGGATAGTTGAAGGATATACTATATTCAGCTCATTACCAATAGAATAATCTATTATTGTCTCGGTATCTATATAACTGGAATGATGTTCATCATTTCATCGTCCATATAGATATATTTATATATATTACTAGAAAATGGTTCAACATTCCTCTCGCCCATATATTTATAGATCATTAAGTGGACTAAGCATGTGTACACTTTAATATAGTTTACTAAGGGTCCTCATCATGTGAACACATTTAATATAGTTCAATAAGTGTCCTCAGCATGTTCACAGGTTTAATATAATTCAATAAGTGGCCTTAGTAGGTGCACACTTTTAATATAGTTCATCAAGTGGACTCATCATGTTCAAATATTGATATAGTACATTAAGTGTATACATCATGCACAAATTTTTAATAAAATTCATCAAGTGGCCTTATAAATTTCACACTTTAATATAGTTCATTAAGTGGCCTCACCATGTGAACACTTTCAATGCAGGCATGGGGTAAAATTGCCTCCCATCCATAGTCATTTAATATAATGTCATGGGGTAAAATACCTCCCCTCCATCATAATTTTCATAAATTTCCATAGTTATAATATAATTCATATGACATTACCTCATGTTAATTTCATATAGCCACACCATATACACATATAAACAGCCTGATTCCCATATATAATCCCAAAAATCTTAAGTAATTCAATTAAAATTTAAACATACTGATCACATTAAAATTCATTTTATGGTGGAAAATACTTCTCATGTATTCCCATAGCTATACACAATTCCATTCCTAGTAAACAAACTCATTAGACACTTTTATATAAGGAAATCAATACGAGTGACATAACCATTTAATCTGAAGCAAGTTATTTGGTTTAAGTTCCTGATTGAAAGACATATCCACCAATTTTCCTAGACATGGGAAAAAATATAAGGGTTTAAGTGCGAAGGTCATTCCATTCAAAGGATTTAACTATTTAATTTAAACTACCAAAACCAAGTCTAGTTAATTCCCATATCTCCAGGTCCATTTCATTTAGATTTTATGCCAGAATTATCTAGGTTCTTAGGGAAACAAGCATAAGACCAAAAAGGGGAAAATCATTTAGGAGAATTCATAAGGGTCATGTTCTAAACTTTATTCAAACCAGACATGACTTCAAGGTTTAAGAAAATAACCAAGGTAAAAGTGTAGGTAATCATATGTGTCTACATTCTATTTTTTATCTTTAAGAAAGTGCACCACTATTAGAGGGGTTTTATTATAAAAATCATATTTTTATTAAGAAATGGTGTTGCATAATAAGAAGACATCTTGTTCTGGGGATGTTGTTCATTATAATAAAGCATAATTAAGAAGGAAAATAAAGGAAACTTAAAACATACTAAAATTTAAGGGGATGTATAGGGATCCTACCTCAATGTGAAACCAATCCATCAAATTCGACTCTTGGAGCTTTCTCACTAAAAGATGTTGCTCCCCCACTGGGTATACGCACTTTCACATAAATTCTAGGAATCCTACCCCCTATGCACACACATTCATGGCCATGAGCATGGGAAAGGGGATCCTCACTTATATGCTTATATGCATATACCAATATTTACTCACCTACACATTCAATTTCATATATATACAAAGGAAAAATTATCCCTATACACAAATATTAACTTCCATGGATGAATATACATGTAATGAGGGAACATACATACATATATATACCAACCAATGAATACACAGGAGAGTAAACTTATACTCAAAAACATAAAACCACACCAAACAGTCCAACACACTACACAGCCATAATATGAACCTTAAAACAAACAAATGATCCAATATAAGCTAAGGTAAACCCCATAGTAGGAGAAAACTCTTACCTCAGTTGCATGCGGCGAACAAAAACAAGAAGAACCCCTTTGACTTCAGCGATGGTTGACAGAAATCAGCCTAACATTACCAGAGAGGCCATTCCTAAAGCCCTAGAATAGAATAAAACCAAGATAAACCATTAATCCTTGACCTAGGGTTTGGTTAAAACTTGAGGCATGATTAACAAAACAAAATTGGAAGAGAAAATGGAAAGAGATAAGAGGAGGAGACTTACATTGAATGATCAATAACAAAACTAGGAGAAAAAATGGGCAGAGATTAAAGAATCAAGGAGGCCATAGGGAGGATTCTCGTTCAGCTAGGGAACCATCCTTAGGTTGTGCCTCATGAATGATAGGGGTGGAGAATTGAGAGTATGATATTTTTTTAATATAAATTTATTTAAATTAAATATAATTTATTTTTAAAAAAATTGGCATCGTGCCTTGTTTGGGCCACATGGTTTTGAACACTGTGAACCCTTCACTAGATACCAACATCACCCCTCATGAGCTACCTGTATGGTTTGGAAAACCATGAAATGCCCATTAAAAATGTCTCTATCTCCCTGCCAATAATCATGCAGGATAGGCACATGATTTTGGAAACCGTGCGCTGCCCTTGTGCATGCCTCTGACCCCCTATTTAAAACTTTACTTTCCCTGGTCCAGTACTAGTGAAACTCCTCAAACCACCCAGGAAACTTAATGGTCTTTCAAAAAATTCCAAAAAACATCACTTTGATGTGACCCAAATATCATAATATCATTTTGAGGCTTGGTTTTAAAAACTACCCATTCAGTAATTGAAAGAGTTGAAAAAACCTTTTCTTTTTAGTCCAGTCGAAAACACAGATCGTTACACATAATCCATTTGTAATATTCAATTTTTCCAAAAGAAAACATTAAAGAGCATTGTAAATTGGAGAAACTTTAAAACTGATAAAATAATCTGAGAAATAGGAAATTAATTTATCCATATATTAATCAACAGACTGATGCACACTGATTTTTCTACCATTAATTTATTACAACATCTTTTCCATATTAGTTATATGATTAACTATAACATGAACTACCACTTGAACCGTGTTGGACGGAGGTAGTATAATTAGGATAGTAGTAGTAGCAACAGACTCGAAAGAAACTATAATAGATACAATATGGGTAGGAGAAATAGGTTTCACTATAGAAGTTATCCTAAGAGGCTTCCGCGCAACAATATCTTCCCCTATAATAGTAACTATTACTATTGAGGTATCTATAGACATTGGGGAATTTGAAATATCATCAGAGTACTACGCTTTTCCTTCTTTATACACCTCAACCAGTAGGAATGTTATTATTTGAGTATTTCTAGTCACATGGTCAGGTGGACTAAAAATATTCCCCTATATATCTTGAGATACCTTCAAGATTTACTTTGACTTTCAATCATATTCTTCATAATATATCTTCCTTTCATTTATGTACATTTTATTTCCAATACCATTCGTCCTAATAGCTTATCTCACTACAAGAAATTACATATTTTGAAATAAATTTATTGAAAGATAACATATCTTTTGGTAAAAGTGTGAAATTACATCAAATATTATGTTTTAATAGTATTAATTTCAAGTACCAACACTTATTTTTTTCCAATTTTTAAATATTTTAAAATTGGTTGTTTAATAACAACAAATGTTTTGGAAACGATTAAATCTATTTCATTATCAAAAAAATTAAAACCTTTTTTTTACTAACTAACGAATATTTAATTAATAATAACTATTAATAATAAATATTTTTCCATTAATAAAAAATTATTATGATAAACCATTTAGTAATAAAAAAATTTATCAAAAAAAAATAGAAATGAGGTTTTTATAGATATTATTATTTGTATCTCCAAAATCAGCATCAATTTCATGGGGTTTTGTTGAAAATATATAATTAATTGATTTTTGTTTAAAAGTTTCCATAAATATGAAGAAATTTTTTATTTTTCAATATTATTCATTTATTTAAAATTTGAATAATTTTACAAAAACTCTAAATCATTACAATAATTTAGATATTTAAATATATCTTTCATTACTTTCTTCCCCACCATCCATCCTTATCTTCACTATGTTTCAATATCAAACCCCAATAATTATCCCTCTCCCCAACCTTGATCCCTCTCCCCACACCCAGATTCAATTTCAATACTCGCTTGTAATCACAAGATCTAATCCATTCAGGATGATATCTTAATAAAAATTTTCAATTTTGATCTCCCTTCGAATGGTTATTTTTCCTATCCCCTTACTTTATCCTCTTCTTTGGATTATTAAAATTGATTCTCCCAAGAAATATTGCACAATATATTCTAAAAAAATTAAGCTCTTTAAGAGAATAAAATTTTGAGTTTGGAATCATGGATTCCCTTATTCCACATGCCAAAACCCTAGTAGTATCCTTGACCACTTCTTGTATGTTCAAGAAATGAATTATAAAGTACATGACTGTTGTCCCCTCTATCCTAGTGAGGAACCTCTATTCTTGAATGAAAATTTTCATCTCTATATATTCAAGTCACTAATATATCTTATTATAATAAATAATTTCCTAAACTACAAGTTTAAAAATTATATTTTACATATTTCAAGTAGAAATCCATGTCTTCTAAACAGTAGGTGTTTCTATAAACTCTTCATGTTTTAAATTTCCCTATAATTGAAGTTATATCTCTCTTTTATGTGACTACTATAAGCTACTCTCCAAATTATGATATTTAATTCCATAAATTCTAATAAATTTCTTACTGTGTGCATATATATATATATATATAACTTTTCATCAAATAGAATTCAATACTATATTCAATGTTTAAGTAAACTAAATTTCCATATTATTGTATTTATATTGTTACCCTATATGTGTTTTAATATGATCCATTCTTTTTATTTAATTATGTTTCTCTAAGTTAGTTCGTCACTGGTCTCCATTTTAACAATATCTAATTCATATTTTACTAGTATAAATCATAATAAATTATTGTTTCAACAAGGTATTAGGTTTTTTTTATAAGATTTTTATATTTTAATTGTACACATTTCTACATAATATTTTTTTTATTATAACTCATTTATCAACTGAGGATCCGCCCTTGGAATGCATGATGAAAACATTATTTCAATTGAAATTTATTATTATCTTTTTTGGATGTTTTTGTTAATTAAATTTTGGATTGATATAGAAAATTATTTTCTATAATTTAATGTTATTCTAATAAATTTTACAATATACTCATACTAGAATAGTATATAATTTAGTGGTTTTTCATTACCTCTTTCTTATTCTTCATTTCCATTTCCTTTTATGTTATAATTTTTTATTATTTATTTTTTAATATTAATATTGATTTTATTTTTATTGGTTTTTTGATATATATTGAGTTCACCATTCTATATGTTTTTCCTCAACTTTAATATTTATCTTAATTTATTTTATGGACTTAATGTGTTCATCTCATATGAATCTAAATAATGCGATCAATACTACTATGTGTATTCTATTGTTCATATTGATAGATTTTGGTCCCACTTTATATAGTCTATATTCCAACCCCTCTTAATTTCAACTCATCCTCTACATTTATATATTAAACCCTCATTGAATATTTCAGATATCAATAATGATTTTATTTATTCGGTTTTGATTTAATCTATCCAATTTATAGTAATATTTAATTTTATTATTTTCCACCATGTTTATATTTTTATGATTTCTCATATTTAATTGACCATTTAAATTAATATATATTTTCACATTTCATATATATAATTCTAATATAATTTAAATATATTATAATATTTTCTATGAATTTTGTGTAAATTAATATAATCATAACCACGGATAAACTTTTTGAACTATTAGGTACTCTTACACAATTTTTCTATGTTTCCATAAAAAATGATCAATAATTCTTCTATTTTATGAATTCTTCCATCTAAGAGAGTTTCTTAATCTTTTTATAATCTTGAATCAGCATATGTGTACTATTAGGTATTCTCCACCAAAGATGTCGATTTTTCACAAATAATAGTTAATAATAACTCTCTTTTCTGTAGTCCATTTTCAATGAATATTCCTGAATGAAAAAAATAAAACCAATAATAAACATATAAGTGAATATTATTACATTTATTTAATATTAAATGACATGTGTCTGATGAAAAAAATATTCCCTTACATGCAACCCCAAAATCTCAACTAAATATTCAAATGAGAAAAAATAAAATAAATGTAACCAAATAATATTTATTAATAATAATTATAATTTGAAAACAAATATTAGTTCATAAATATATATTTTTAATCAATATTTTATCATTACAAGTTTGTTATGAGCTAATATTATAATCTAAAATATATGAAAATCAATGTCTCTACAATAAAAAAAATACATATATATTGATCAATATATGTATCAGAACTAGTATTAATTTTTATTAATAATAAATAACAATCATATTAATTTTAAACTAATATTATATATCAAATATTGGTATTTTTGTTCAAAACTAATATGTATGTATTTTGTAGAGCCATAGTTATTGATCACAATATTACATCATAACTAATATTGGATAAGAACATATATTTATTTTGATAAATACATATGATAATAAAGGTCATTTATTTATTTGATCAATACATATTAGTTTAGAATTAACATTGTGATATGATAGTTCTCAGAAGTATTATGCATCCAAAAAAAGATATTACATATATGTATTTTGATCAAAATATATTAGATCACAAAATTGGTTATGATATTAAAATATCAAAACTAATAATAAAATATATTCCTTGAAACTATTATAGAATAATATATGTGCATCGAAACTACTATTATATATGCATTCTATGAACACATATGTTCTCCCAGGTTTTATCATTAATTTTACCTCTCCATTAAATTAAACATCAATATTTAGAAAATATACTAAAAAACATCATCTTTTTTCTGTGATTTTATGCTCAAACATATCCTATGGAAGCTTTTAATAATTCATCAACTTCTCTATTTGAGTAGTTTTTTCCCATTTTCATTGTATGACATAGAATAGTTTTTTTAAAAAAATACGATTTTTTAGTTTAGATATTTTTCATGGAAAAATCTGGATAATCTATAAAATAATGATCTTCTCAATTAGAGAATAAAACAAAAACGTCCCAAATTACAGTATATTAGTAACTGCATTATTATATTCTTACTTATATTTCTTAAATCAGTATATATGTGAATGTTACATGAATTTTTAAGGAAATTATGATCCAAACAATGTATACATTTTAAATATTACTTCTTTTATGGATGAAAAATGATCATATATCATGTCGAGTACCTTTCTATCTTGATGACATTCATGAAGTGTGTATAATTACTTTTATCCACTATTGTATTTTATACACACATGTGTGTTTGATTTTTTTATTGATATAGATGAAATGTGAAAGGGGTATTCTACATTGGCACTCTTATAAAACGTTGAGTGGGAATCAATATAATCTTATGGGTTTGATTTATATTTTTATTGTTGATATCAATTCATGCTAGTTTGTACATTAACAACTTTTACATGGAAATATTTGTTACCCTTAATTGTTATTTCTAGATTAAAGTAATATAAGGTGTTTTGTTTCCCAAATGTGGTCATAAAACAACACCTGGAAGAGTATTCTCTCATAATTTCATTGAAATCTTAGATTTATGAACTATTAAATGTTTTTTACCAACCAACTACATTCTTCATTTTCAATTAAAATATTAATGTTCCTAAAACACTCATAACAACATGTTATCATATACTAGTTCAGAATACCATAATTATATCATTATAAGGAACTTTAATATATGTTTCATGTTTCTATAATCATTATTTATATCTTTTAAATGTTTAATTAAGAAAACTATAGTATTTTTTCTACCATTGATTTTTTTCATTGCCACCTTTGGGAATGAGCATTGAAAAAAAACAACACAAAAACTACAAGTCGATCACCATGTGTATGTTTTTATTCAAAATAATCCTTCATTATAAAATGTAATATATTCCTTCAATCATGTTAAAAGTACTCATGTTCACTTCTATAAAATATAAAACTTATCCATGATTATAATTATACTAAAAAATGGAACATTATTTCCCCTTCATTCCAATAATTGCATGTAATTTTATTTCGAGTGTATATTTTAATCTATTATGGACATTGGTTGATTTTAAAATGTAACATAATCCAATATGTTTGTTTTAAATATAAAATATATTATTTTAACGTTTTTTGGTATCTTTCACACCTAAATGACTATAAAATCTATTGTTTTTGTTTTTTATTTCTTTGGGTATAATTTACTTGTCTTGGTACCTTATTTGCATAAATTGTTAAAATTTTATATTTGAAATTTTCTACTGATGATCATAAAAAAATTCATGTATTTTTATGATTATGTCTCTTTTTAGCTGAATTTCATTTGTTCAAGGCTCTTGTTTTTCCATAACATGGTTTTATTTAGGACTATAATTTGTTTTTCTAAAATCAGAATAGGGGAGACATTTTTTGTGATATTAGAATTTCTCATACACTATAACATTAGTGTTATAAGATGTCTTAAAAATCTATCTTCCTATGAAGAAAAAATATGTGATATAACATTCTTCAACATTTTTATTCACTGGTTGAAGTAATTTTCGAGGTGTGTTTTCCAATTAGGCTATTTGATAGTTGATGTCATTTTGACATGGTTTTTTTTACTTTCCACTGATTTATCAATAAATTTTACATGGTGTTTCTATGTACCTCATTGGATGAAATGATTATTTTCAAGAAAAAGTCCAACTCTAAGGATTCATGGCCAATAAATTATCATATTTATACATTCTACTAATATTGTAATTTTGGATTCCATTACTATATGTTTTTTAGGGTTGTATCAAGTGTTATGCTTTTTGTAGTATGATTACATATTTTAATATAAAACACATTATTGTTAAATTATCATTCAATTATTTTTTCCTTGTTTATTTTATTATTAGGTTTATGCTTTACTAGTTGAGAATTTCATATGTATTTAAATGGTTTTCTTATGCTTCAGTGTTAATTCATTACAAAAATCCATAATAATACATGAATTTAATGGTTTGAACTCTCACCATCACCACACAATATATTCCATGAATGGAATGGTGAATTTATCTTGAATTTATTATGCCTCAAGGTGTAAAAAATATCAAAATTTCATTATTGATTTCATAATATTGGTTATGTTATTATCTATGACAATATTTCTAAAAGTTGTTTGTAATCAACATGACAAAAATAATTCATAATTTACATTTATTTCTACAGATGATGAACTAAATCATGTATTCTGATTTTCATGATGAATTTAAAATTAATATAATGGATTCAAGGTAATATATGATACCCCAAATTTAGTCTTCTTAGAGAACATACCACTGCCAATAAATACTTATGATCAAACTTGTTCATAAGTACTTACTAATGGTAATAGCTATTAATTACTACTAATAACAAATTTCCACTAATAATAAAAACCTTTGTAAAAGTTAGAACACCTATTAAAACACATTAGAGCACTTATCATTCTTAAATCATGATGTTTTATATAGAAATTTTGTTTTTTTCTACCATCATGTTCAGATTTTCATGATGAATTTAAAACTGATTAGAAAACTCACCTATGATAATAACTACTTATATATGAAATTCATTATTTATCATGTATTCTGATGTGCCTTAATTTTAAATGAAGATTCATGATAGATCTCATTTTAATAGTAGTAAATATATGTTGATGGATGATTGTAGTAGGAATCAGCAGATGGGAATCATCACAGCTAACCCATCCTAGAATTTTCCATTCAACCAAGTTTCTTTTTCTTTCTCTTGTCGACTTATTTTTCTATGAATTTATCACATTTTTTCAAATTTTTATCTTCGGTCACTAAAATAAGGGTATTGAATCCTAGTAAAAGTGGTGTTCCATCAAGGATATGTATAGTCAAAGAAACTAAAGTATCTATCAAATGTATAACAAGTGAATCATCCTGTTTTCTTCTTATTTCCTTGTCAACATAGATCTTTCATTGTGAATTTTTTATTTCGAGGTCCTACATTATTGTGCCACACTTGGAAAACTCTTCAACAACCTCATCAAAAGTAACATCATCTAGAAGTCCATTAACATAAACAGGTGTGTTTACCTTTAACGCAGACAAAATATCAAGAGACAATAATTTCCTAATTCTATTCATATAATTGGATATTTTTCTTGAAGACTTCCTTTTTAGATCTATCTTAAATTCCTATGTTTGTTTATTATAGTAAATGGGTTTTTAGATATTGAATTAGGCCTCGTTCTCAATTTAGAAGTAGTGTCATTAAATGTTGAAATCATCTTTACTAGATTATAGAATAAAGTTTGGTATTGTTAGACTATATAATTTTGAGGTGTGTATCACTCTTAATAGAAATTCCTAAAATTATTAAAGGTTTTTGCTTAATGGTTATATAATATCCCTATTATTTTCATATCATGAAATGTTTTTTTTTTGCAGGTTATCTTTTTTTAATGTGGCCAATATCATTTTTATTTTTTCCGGTCACTAGTTCTTCTAGATTTTATTCTGTTATTGATGCTTTATTATTTTTATATCATGTGTTTAAATGAATAATATTTTTTTATCACTATATTAATTTTATCAGATTGTTACTCATGATGGTTCATGTTTAAAGTGGACAGGTGATACTTTTAATATGATCTAGGATAGGTGTTTCTTCAAACATATATAGGGGCTCCACTATAACCAAAAGTATGATGATGAAATTGTACATGTTAATATCCACAATAGTGGATAATAGCTCATGTGAAGTTATGGGGATTTACTGATAGTGATGTCTACTGTTTTCAAGAAATAGATTGTATACGAAATTTAATTTCTATATAGTTCCCCTTTTCTGACCATTTGTAATCAGTGGTTGAAGATGTTTATACACGTTTATTATATGTTTCCTGGAGCTTCTTGTATTTTAATGAAGTTTGAACATGTATTTAAATTATATTTGAATGTTTATTTTCAAGTAGTATCTCTATTGTTTGGTGTTTCATATAAGATAATTTTATTATTATTATATATAATAAATGTAATATTTAATTTCCACAAGAAATATCATAATAACAACATTTAACATATCATATACAAAAATATAATAGTTTTTGGTATGATTTATAAATGTTAAAAATATTATTGAAAAATATATTTGTTGTATTAATTTGTTGCAAAAAATTTTGAATACCATATAAATTATCTTTTGGTATTTATTATGGTTTCAATAGAATCAAATTATCTATTAGAATAGAATTTAACAATTTAGTTTTTACCAACAATTTATTTATAGGAACATATCTATCATTAAAACTCTTTTCCAACAAGAAAATGTTATTTTACTAACATATACGAACCTGTTGGAAAAAATGAAATATTTTTTAGTGTCTTTTATTTTGAAACTCTATAAAAATACATATTTGGAACTCCTTTATATTTATTAGTGTAAAAAACACTCTAAATACATTTAATCTTAAAAGACATATTATTATACTCAAAAAGCATGAACCACTATTGGTATTGAGGTGGAAACTAAGGTAGTCAGTTGAAACCTCTTAATGAATTAAAACTAACATAGTTGTACAATTTTTGTAGTGTGAATAATTTCAATCATTTATATCCAAAAAGACATGATCTCATTAATAACACATTAAGAAATATCATATTACACTATAGGTAGGTTTTGGAACATGTCTCTTTGCGATTAAACAATAACACTAATTTCACTAAAAAGTTACTTAGTAGGATAAACATAATTCAAAAAACCTTACTAGAGATTTTATCACTTCAATATATCATGTAATTTTCTCAAATATAATATTTCTATATATGAGGGAATGTGTAAATATTATTAAAGAAATATATTTGGGATTCCATTATCCTAACCAATTTTTCAAAATCGTTATTGGAAACAAAACTTTCCTTAGGATTTATGATCTCATCCTTAGAGGATGTAAGCTCATTATTAACCTCATAATAATCTCCATTCATATTATTAAACTCTTTCAAAATAGAAGAAGAAAAAAATCAGTTTACAACTATATAATATTTTACTCATTGAGGGTTCTTCCTCATGCACTGAAGGTGGTGGGGGCACATGTGGTGTATGAGAATGGTCCAAAGTCTCCATAACCACATCCCTGTCTATATCTCTATAAGTAGGTGATCTAGGAAGAATTGGATTAATTTTATAATTAGAAACTTTGGTTTCTTATTTTTATTCTATATATAATACACTAAACTTAGTTTCAACTTGCCTCTGATTATCAACAAAAGAAATTATTAATAACTATCTCAACATATTTCACTCCTTCAGCAGATTCAAAAACCATATCTCTTTGGTTCTGAACAAAATCT
This sequence comes from Viscum album, assembly GCA_963277665.1. Classification (NCBI taxonomy): domain Eukaryota; kingdom Viridiplantae; phylum Streptophyta; class Magnoliopsida; order Santalales; family Viscaceae; genus Viscum; species Viscum album. The sequence goes on along the minus strand of OY728153.1, from coordinate 211,066,430 downwards.
TCCACTATAGGTATGATTTCTAGCAATTGGTGATTAGTTTTTTACAATTTTTTCTTCTATACCTCCCTAATAGGTACCATATTAGTGTTTGATACATCACTAGGTGGTGATGTTTGGGATGTCTCTTACTGATCCACACCTTCATCTCCCACAAGATTCAAAGAATTTTTCGTTGAGTATTTTTAATATAAAATAGTTATTATAGGAAAACCATACGTAGTTTTACTCTTATGGAATTTAACTACTTCTCCTTTATTTATGTACACAATATTCTTTTTCAAAACTTTGGAGATAATCTTACCATTGGTGTAATAATTTAGATTTCCTTTTCTTTTTCAATACTCATGCATAAACCACATCATGTAAATTCATGGATTGAGCTTCAAATTGTTGATTCGGATATATAATACATACATATCTTGAAAAAAAATCTATTCACATTTATCTAGGAAATACCAATCTAAAAAAACTAACCCAAGACATAAATTCATCATCTAAGTCCTTCACTGGATTTTTCTCAAAATAAGTGTTTCTAAAAAAGAACATAAAATCTTTTTTAGGTACTATTGTACTTGTATTGAGCAAGGTCTGACTAAAATTGAAGTCACCCTCATGGGAAGAATGAAAAATAAAAGCTATTTTTATAAAATATACTAGAAATACTTTCAATTGACACTTTATGATAGAATATCCTCTATTACACTAAATTGATATTCTTCATTCCTTGTAAAATCATTTACTTCTTCTAAAAATATGATACCATATTTGTTTTCATCAAAAAAATCCCAACATTGATATTAATGGAACTTCTTTAGAATTATCTCAGTATTCTACATCCAATCCATATCGATGGCATTTCAACCAAGAACCATGTGTCATGCACCACTACCTTTTTCTTTCTTATATGAATGAGATTTTCCATCATCTCCACACATATAATTCCCCATGGAATAAAATTATATTGGAAGAAAAGTGATGATAAGAATGTTAGGGTTGACGGTTCAGATTCTAACGGAAAAAGTGTCTGACAAGGAAGAAATGGTCAAACACTAAAGATAAATTTGGTCATGAACTTGATTCCTAGAATGGTTTTCCTACCTGATTTGGATATTAGGTCGGTTTTCACTAAAACCGAATGAGGTAAAATAAAAACTAAAGGAAAGGAATATTATTTTCTAAAAATAAAATATTTAAATAATGAACTAGAATATAATTATTTACTTTCCTCAAACAATGATAATTAAATCATTAAAAAATACAGAAAAAATAAAATTTAATGAAATAAGATTAATAAAACTCATTTAAATTCAAATAACCAAAATTTTCTTTTAATAAAATATAAATGATTAAAAATAAGTGTCTTACTAAAATAACTAGTGAAATATTCTTAATAAATATAAAATCAATATTAATATCACATATTTTAGAATGATATCCCATGAATTTAAGTATTCAGTCTATATTCTGCATTCTATAATGAGTTTCTAGATAATTTGAAATCATGATAGAACTATAGTTATCAAATTTGATTCATAATTGATTATAATTAGATAAAAAGTCCAACAAGTTATGTTTCATCGAAAAAACCTGTACACAACGAATTCTAGCGGCTATATATTCATCCTCATCAGTGGATAATTTAACTTAGTGTTGTTTCTTACAAGACCAAGATACCAAGTATTTAACTATAATATTGAATGTTCATGATTTAATCTTTATATATACTCTACAACCAAAAAAGTCTCCATTAAATTTTGAGGACAAATTAAAATATTATTTTTTTGGAAAAAATGGTTAAAGAAAAATCGATCCATTTAAGTGTCTTAAAATTATTTTAGTAGAATTTAAATAATATTATTTATGATTTTCTTGAAATCTATCATATAGGAATACTAAAAATAAAATTTCTTCTAATTAAATTCTTAAAACTGAACTTCATAGTGTGCCAATAAGAACACCAATCCACACGGAATAAAAAACCCATTATATGTGGATCTTTTATCATAAAAACAACCTAACCAAATTGCATCGGCATATGCAATAGATCCAACTTTCCTTATCTTTCATATTTTAACCCAAAATCTATTATACCCTTTATATACATGAGAATCCATTTTCCCACAAAAAATAACACTCTTTAGGTTCACTTTGATACCTAGAAAAAAGAGAGAAAGTTTCTATTAAATTTTTTATTTCAGTTTATGAGTTCAGAAAGACTTATAAAAAACATTATATATTCCCTTGATTCACCATCTTTTCTTTATTCATCTTTGGAAAGATTAATTTCTACAAAAAAAATTGTCAAAATAGACTTTCAATATTACATTCCAAATATTTTAAAGAGTTACTTATTGTACATATCTTCATAAATAAAAATGACATCTTTCTCTTGAAATATTTGTATTTCAATAAACTGAATCATTTATCCCATCATGAAAATTTCAAAATATTTATTCATTTCTATATCAAAATTCTCACACATTTCATATTATTTACATTGAATTTGATTTCATCTATATAAAAAATTACTTTATGTGATGCGTATTATTTATCTGGGACGTGTATATTTTTATCATATCTTAGCTTTCTAAAATTAAACCCCTAAAGAAGCTATCCCTCATAGAATACAACGATCTCAGGGCTTTTTTTAGCCCATATAAAGCCTTATTTAACCTCTAAACATAATTCACATCTTATCCAATCCAGAACCAGCATGCTTAATCAATGTAAACATCCTATTACCACACCTCATTATAGAAAACATACATGAAATACACTTTTAATATCTTGCATTTCCTTGGTGATGAAATAGTAAGAAAATTTATAATGGTTTTAATCCTTGAATAGTTGAAAAGGTATATTAAAAGTCTACCCCTTCATCCTGTGAATATCCTTGGAACACTAATCACTCTTATTTATTACCACATATACATTGTTATTGAACATATTTTAGAACACCCAAATTTTTTTCAAAGTTATTCTTCTCTTAGGATTTTTGAACTAACTCCCAATTCTCATTAATATATATTTGGTTCCATTATTTATCTATATCATTGTCCCACTCTCAGTTCTTAAAGATTATTCAATATCATTCAAAGTAAATTAAGAGAATAATGAATTATGGGATTGTATCCTCAGATCTCTCCTATTTTTTACCTACTAGTTTTTATTTTCAATAATATTTTAGAAATGTACCTACCTTATAATCCATGTATGAGATGAATTTGATTATTACTCATCACATTAAATTTCTAAATCATCTTCTCCAACTTTTATATCTTCAAATTTTTCATTTATGTAAAAAAATTATTTAGGTTATTTTATTTCATCAACATCACATCATTCCTTATCATCCATAACTACATTTTTTTATGTTATATATTATTCACATTAGTAATATAAAAAATTATTTTAATATACTTGTTTTAATAATGACATCCCCTCCCATTTGGATGATAACAAATAAAAATTATTTTAACTCTTATTGGATCAAATTTATCAGGATTTCCCCTTTTATTTTTTTGATACATGGTTGGCCAAACACTCTATGATATTTTAGCCATAGATTATTCTTGTAGTACATATCATTCATTGTCTTACCAAAGAACATTCTATAAAAATGATTTTGAATATGAACTTCAACTCTAATATCATGTATCCAAAAATACCAAGAGTTTCCATTTTCTATTAGTATTATTTGAGCCATTTAAACAAATATTATATTCTTCCATTCAGCCACACCATTTTCATATATTTTTTTATGGTGAAAAAACTTCAAAATAATTCCATGTTTTTAATATAAACATAATTTCTTTATTATTTTCCTCATCACTATTATCTATCCTGAATGGATTTAGAGATAATCCATACTCTTTTTCCATATATCCATCCATCCAAATCCTTTTTTTCATTTTCTGAACAAACCACTTTATGGGTGTGTAGTAACCTCACAATCCTGAATAACAAATTTCAAAACACCGCAACACATTAACAGTATACATACTTTAAAATATAACCCAACAGGTCAAAATTCAAGTTCATGTTTCAAAATTAGAATAGAATAAAGAATTCAAAGAATCCACCTGTCAACACCTCGAGATGTGAAGCACCTTGAGCCACGTCCCTGAATTGCAACCTGATGCACAATAATTTCTCCATCGTCATTGGCATCACCGGTGAACAGATACCATGGGAACAAAACATGTCACCGTTGGCAAAATTGAAAAACCTTAAAAATGAGTAGGGGAAACCAGAGATCCTCATTCACACCAGTGGGAGTGAAACAATATCCCACGTAGTAGTAAACAGTTCATCCGAAGACCATCAACATAAAAAATCAACATCACTAAGGACTGCGAGCTCCTGGAACACCTACGGCCACTCAAACTCACTTCCCAAGACACCTTTAAAGCCACCACACAGATCTGACTGGGAGGAGAGTGGTGAAATACTAGATAATGCATGAAACATAAGTAAATTTTTCAAAAACTGAAATAAAATACCTATCAATATTACTTTATTTCTTTATCATGGGGAAACATATATCAAAATTAATCATCTACAATTGATGAGATGTCTGAATCTCACCCTTTTTGTGAATATAATTACTATTATTCCCCTTTGAACATGTAGTTAAAATAAAATTAATCTATCTATTAATCATAATAATATCATTAATAATTTCTATTTCGATATTTTTACACATATTCATTTGTCTAGGATGACCAATAATTTTATTCTAATGTTTATTTTATACTTTCATGCTCAAATATCATGTATTATGTGCATCTATAACATTAAAGGAGATACCCATTATTCATTTTCCTCTAGTCACAACCTTTACATCTTCATAAAATTTTACAAAATGGACATATTTCTAGAAACAAACCTTATTTACTTCATCACAAAGCTAAGAAACACTAAATGATGTTTTATTCATCCCATTAATATAAAGGGTTTTCTTAGATTCTAATTTTTCTTTTCCAATTACATGAACACCCAACCCTTTTATCTTGAAAATCTATCATTTTAAAAGGTAAAAAATAAATATATATAATTATTAACATCATTAAATAGCATAAAAATCCTATCGTATGTGAATATTACCCAATGTCCAATATATATGGAAACTACTTTGACTATTTATGTGAATTTTATACAAAAAGAGATTTTTCCTTAATTTTATTCTATCTGTACTAAGACCGACTTTCCTATTATCCTTGTAGAATTATGATATATCCTTTTGCAAGGTGACCAATAAAATCAAATCTTTCCCAAACTTCTTCCAATTATTGAAATATATTTTCAATATTTAATATATATTTTTAATATTATTTCTTAATCTACTTCCTTTTAGTAGTTTGACTCTTCCATCAAGTTATATCTCCAAATATTTATAGACACTTTTTGATGTTGTAAATTCAATCAACACATAATCAGAATATTAAAAAAGTGTCCACAGTTTCAACAGTATCCATAAAAAACCTATTTACCATTAAAAACAACAAGTTTTCCAAAAATGTGCCTCTTCTTATTTATACTTATTTATCATAAATCATAAATCATAGTTATAAAATAATATTTTAATGGTCTCATGGAATATTTTCCTTTATAATAGACTTATTTTATTCATTTTTATAGTCACTAAATGTTTTATATTTTAAATAAATGTCTCAAATCCTAGAATTTCTAGATTTGTTAGACTCATTAGATTTATCCAAAATCAAAGTCGTTTTGAATTTTCCTTCATCTTATATTCATTACAATCATTTTTAATATTAACACCATCCTGGGAAGATGTTTTTTGTTGATATTATTTCACTTGATTCTTCTTTCAATATTACCTATCTTCTTGAAATTAGTCTTGAAAAATATGTCTATATAGATTCAGTTATTAGTTTAAATTAAAAAGTTTCAATTTAATAAGATCAATCTTTTTCTCCACATCATTAACTTTTTATTCCATATTGGTACAAAATATCTACACATCATTAAGAAAATTATTTAGATAATTAATATCCTTCAATATTTTATATTTTGGTTCTTCATAGATCAATTTAATAATATTTTAATATTCGTCATCTTTCATGAAATTCATATTCTCCTTTTCAAGGTATAAATTTTTTAGAGATATTATCATTATTATCTCTTTAATATGAACCCCATTTGAGTTTCCTCATCTTAATTTACATAATGTTTTCTCTTATTACTAAAAAAATTTAATCATTAGCCTTAACAATGAAATGATATTCACCAAAATCATAATAAATATAACTACATTATTTAACATTGAAATTTAAACCTTCACCATATTTTAATAAAAAATAAAATTTTAATTATTTGAGAAATTCATATTTTCTGTTCTACAAAATAATTTTCACTTAGATTCATTCTTCATTAAATATATTATATATTTTTATTTTTTGTAGTAACATGGTTTTTTAGTGAGGTAAAAAACATTAATTTTCAGTTTATTTATTTGGTTTTGACCTAATAAGAATGACTAGTAGTCCTATAGAAGATACAATGGTGCTGAGGGATTGTTCAAAGCTTGGAAACCGAAATGATGGGAGAAACCACTAGCCTGCATCATTAGAAGAAACCATGTAGCCAAGATCGCATGGTTTCATCTAACAATACAGGTTGTTCAAGTGAGCATAAAAGGGAGCACTATTTTACCTATATGTGCAACCCGGGCTTCTTTTCTGTATAGAGGATATAGACATTTTACAGAGAATAAGCGAAAAGTATTCATAGAGTTTCCCAAATAGTGTGGATTAATCACGTTAGTCCCCTATTGATACAAAGATCGGAACATCTTTGATGCATGATATGTCCAGTTTTTTAGAGAATCCATGAAACCCTGGTAAAAAGGGTTAATTTATTATTTATCAAATAATGTATTTTGTGTTTCAAACCCCATTTCATTTCTACATTACAATATAAGTCCATCTTATCCCTCCTCTAAGAGCTCATCCTCTATAAACCTATGTTTGTAGGTAATTCCTACAACCAAAATCCAATTTTTTCACTCTTGGTACTATTGGATTCATCAAGGTGAGTTCTCTATTCCTACTAATCTGTTATCCATTTCTATTCCCTTCAATGGATTTATTTTGGGGTAACAAATTATACCCTATTTTTAGGGAATTCATCTGTTTTTATGTATTCTTTAGAACTTAACCCAAACCAATTTTGATATTAGACAAGTTCTCCTCTATAGAAATATGGTAGGCAGTTCGGTAATTATTCCTCAAATATGATATGACTTAAATTATTCATCTTTTACTATATTACAGTTCCACTATGCATTGACCAAAAATTAATCCCCTATGAATTGGTTTTCCATAATAGAACATAATTACATTACTAGACCCCATGATATGTTTCATGTTGTCAACATTCACATGATACACCCCTTCAAGTGTGCCCTTTATATGAAAATTTTAACATTGTGGTCAAATAACCAAAAAACCCATTCGTGTTCTTGGTTTGACATCACAATTATGATATGATAATTTAAATCGATAATTATTTTGTTTTTGTATGACTAAAAAAATTATCAAATCATATTTCATTATATTGGAGGTGAGTGGTACGAACATACCACCTACTTAAATATGACAATGGTTACACTATTGTTAAAGAGAAATTCTATTGAATTATGAGTTAGATATTGGCTCTTATTAAACAATTTGATTATATATCAGTGTTATTATATACGATCATGGCATCCCTTTATCTATTTTCATTCATGGTTAAAAAAAACCTTTGCCTATTTTTATATTTGGTCATGGAAACCCTAATGAAATATGATTAATGGGAATGGATACCATTATTGAATAAGATAAATGGTCATGGATACCCATATGGATTATGATACATAGGCATGGGGACCCAATTGATATGATACATGGGCATGGTGACCTTATTGATATGGTTCAATCATGGAGACCCTGTTTACATGATTCGAACATGGAATCCACATTGATATGATCTGATCATGGAGACACTATTGATATGATTTGGGAAGGGTGACCATACTACTATGATTCATGAACAATGACCCTATAACACCCTAAGATTTTTGTGAAATATTTGTTTAAATTAATTTAGTGTTTTTATATTTTCTATTTCACAAAACACTACCCTGGAAACTGATGTTATCATACTTTACATGCAATAATTACACCCTCTATGGCTTTTGTAAGATGCAACATTGAGTTTTATCGAATAACGATATATTATTTAATATTACCCAGTCATTAAATTAGTAGTTATGAAAATGGTTAACTAAATTAAGAATATCTATGGTTTACACCAATATAAAATGAATTAATTGGTTAAAAAGTATTTATAAATGAATATGAAAACTAATTGTATATAATGGAAAATATTATTATACCCACAATTTAATTTTACCCTAATAAATTAAATTTATGATAACTAGTGAGTTATATTAATGTGATATATGTTATATATTCAATAAAATATTTTTTATATTTATCCAATATATTTTATAGTGTTAAGATAAAAACTATCCCAATATTATACATAAAATACTATATTTCTTATTAAGGAATTTTTAACACCTTTTAACAGAGAGCCTATTTTAAATCAAAATTTTGGAACTTTTATGGATTATAAATGTGAAAATAAACCTAGTATTTTAAATATATACTTAAAAATTATGTTAGGGTAAATTTTTAGTATTTTTCTATAAGGTTTCATTTTTAATTAGTAGTTAAAAAATACTGGTTTTTAGTTTGAAATAAAATTTTCATCTAATTTATTTATAAGGATAAATTTTAATTTTAATTGCTTTTAAAGATTAATTAGATAATTTTTTATAAATCAATCTACTTTGAGTAATTTTAGTTAATTTCACTATGAGATTCACTATATAAACATATAAATCATTTGGATGTTTTTACTACAAAAATCTACAGTGTCATCCCATCAGCAGGAATAAATTTAAATTAATTTATTCCACTTGTGTGATGGGAATTTTTAAAACTAGTTTCAATATTTAGAATAAAAGTCATTTATAATAAAAAAATATGGTAAAATTAGATATTGACCAAAAAATATTAGTGAATGAAATTAAAATTAATTACAGCGATTAAGGTATGATTAATCTTAAAAAGGGAGTAAACCTTACACTTAAGGGACCAAATGAACTATAAAATTGTAAAATATCCATTTTATGTCTATAGTTAGACCATATAATCCATTCTATATAATTGGTTCCATTATGGGATCTTCATTCCATGGAAAAAACATGGGAGGGATTCATTTTCCCAAAATTTACAAGAGTGCCAATCCCCCTCCACTATACATTGACCTCCTCTCCCCCACTTCCTCACACCTCTCAATACACATTTTTTCAACCAAGATCTACCAAAATATATCATATACATCACTACCCTAATAATTGAATCAACCCATTTGGTATAAATTAATACAAGAAATACCTCTGGTGTAAAAACTGTATACTCAATATACTATGATGTTTTTATTCTAGGTTTAAAACATAAACTTACACACAATTATATCTAATGGGTTACGAAAATACTATTTACATGTATGAAAAACTAATGCCTCACAAAAGTATGATTGTTCATTTTTCCATTACCGCCTCTCATAGTGGATATTATGATGGAAAATATTATTATATATGTTTTTATATTTTATTTATTATGTATTTAAGATTCTTTAATCCTTTTACAACACATATATTTATACATTTAATTTGGTGTAAATAAGATAATTTTTTTTGTGGAAGTGTGGACTTGTTCCCACCCAAAGGGATTTGATTCATTCACACACTACATGGAATGAATTGTGGATGTGTTTAGAGAAGATATATTATTTATATAAAATAAAAATACTAATTTATTATATTATATTCATATGAATATATATTCCATTTTCATTCTTTCTCTCAATATGACAATAAAATAAAAAGAATGTTCATGCGTACATGTGTCCTACAGTCTCCATGAACAGTGTGTTTCATTTAATAATTCTATATTATATAGATTATTTTTATAAAAATTTTATTAATATAAATTATATTTATATCAGTATTTAAATTCTATAAATCATGATATATGTATAAGGACCAAAGATATGACAAATTCATTCACATGATAATAATAATGGGTATATTACCCAAAATTAAACCTTAACATAGAATTGTTAACAAGAGGTTAATATAACTTCATAATAAAACCATATATGGTATTATATATAATAATATGGATATGTGATAGGTTTATAATAATCTTATATTTATTAAATAGGAAGTCTTCACATATTCCTCTAGAGTCAAGACACAAGGTAAGGTGATTTCATCTCACCTCTTTATTTCCCCGAGATACATGCCTTAGTCTCCACTCGTTTCATTTTTGTGGTGTGTATACTAACCATTTAGGTATTATGATATTCTTATTATTAAATTTAGGTGTATCTAAATATCCATTATAGGATATTCCTTTCATTGAGTTTATGTTTCAAAATTTATCAAATCATTAGGATAATTCTGTTTCAATTTTGCTACTTTAAGACACATGACATATTATGCAGCAATATATTTCTATGAGGTATATATAATAACATTGAAATGTTATATAATGAATATAAATCATTCCATGATATTTTATTCTTTATTTAATTTCAGTTTATTACATGGGTAGTATTGTTCAATGTTACCATGTGGTAATAGTTTATTGAAAAAATCTCATCATTTTTTGATATTTTTTATGTTTATGCTAACTTTGATGAAATATTGCGATTTATATCTCAACAAATTTCAAAAATATTCTAATAATATAGTTATTCATGAAATATTAATGTCTTGGAACCATTTTTTTACTCTTTGGCACATAATATAGTTAAGAATTTTCTTTTATGAAATCATGACATTTCCCTCTCTTCGGGCGAAAATCCGTGTTCCTTCAAACCATTTTTTAAAAGGAAAATTTCCAAAAATATTCTAATATTCTCCAATGATCATTAGCTGAAATGTTTCCAAATTTGTTACCTTTTAATTAATTTTTTTTAAAAATTAATATTATTTTCATTTTCCAATCAAGCCACTTTTCCAAACTTTTTACAGGGAAAAGAAATGTTTGGCATGAATGGATTTAGCTTATTTTATGACTATCATTCCATTAAATATTAGCTTACATGACTACAATGTTATTTTAAAAAAAATCCTAACATTCTTTAAATTCATTTTTTTAATAATTTTTTCAATGAAAATGTTTACCCAACATTTTTTATATTAAAAAATAGTTTTAAATTATTCTCAAAGCTTCCTTTATTAGTTTTCAAAATAAAAAAAAGGACATTTTCATTAATAAATTTTTTTAAAATATATATAAAAATCATTTTCCATATAAGGTGACATCTATTGGTGTTACTCATGAATTTATAGGGAAATTATTCAATGATTTCATTCATATTATTTGTGTGAATGGATTCTGTTTTGATGGAATTCTATTTTATAAAAACTAATTATATTTCATGGGTTATATTCGTTTTAACCTATTTCCTTTCATATGTTATTATTTTGATGAAAGTATTATGGAACCTATATCATTTTTACATGTTATTATAATATTACATGTTTATGAAACACATTTCATTTCATGGTTTATTATATAATTTTTAATGATATTGTGGGACATGTATGTTTTATTTCACTATGAGATGGGTGGGACCTATATCTCTATCCAATGCATTGAGTAATGATTTATATCTCATTATATAGACTAAGGTTTTCTTGGGAGTGAACCTTGACTACTAATATGGCCATGGGAGTAAACCATAACTACCAATATTATATGAGGATTGAACTCAAGATACTGAGATGGATATGGGAATAAACCATGACAACCAAGAAGGTATGGGGAGTGAACTCATACTACCAATATGTCATTAGAATCCATGCCTTCAATACTATGGAAATAATATTATATTCTTTTCTGTTTTCCCCAATTTCATGATTTATTCATATGTTATGCTTTAATGGATTATGCTATTGATTTCGTTATGATTCATGTCTTATGAAATAACAATATTTATACCATAATTCGTGTTTATGATATTTTATTTTCATGGTATGATCTTCTAATATTTTGATCACATTCTCAAACCCCAATTCTCATGTTTATGATAACATATCTCCCTTTTTACCCTTACTGAGCATCTGAGATCACCACTTTTTATGTTTCCTTCCCTATGTAATGAAGATGTGTATTAATTATGATATTTATAATAATTTTTCCAGTCATTACGAACTTGTGGGGAGATAATTTAGCTCACTTATGTATTTGTGTTTATGTTTCCATGTTTCCAAAGTCATTAAACTAATATGGTCTTTGAGTGTCTGTATTCGTAATGTATTAAGTATTCCATGAAATTTATGTAATGTATAATCATATTAAGACTGGGAGTTTATACTTAGTATCAGAGTGAAGTATTTTTTAACATTCAAAAACTCTAATGAGAAAAATTTAGTGAGATATCTAGGTATATTTCTATGGATATGTCATGGGGTGTCTCTTATGATAGTTATAAGGATGAGATAAATTTTAGGATAAATGTACTAGAATTTTGGTAGAGGATAGAGTGAGTGGTTTCTGAGGTGTACATCTATTTCTATATAATACAAGTGGATGTGGCTATGGAATAAGATGTACATAGGATTAATAACTCAAAAAAAAGTGTGTTGGGCCTGACTCGATATAACCTGGTACACGACACTTGATTCTTGTTTTGAAACTCTTGGGGGATATTCTATAGAAGTTAAAAAAATATTCATGAACCATCATGATTTATTTAAACATGTGTTTTCAATGAAAAAACCTAGTATAAACTTAATGTTTCATATATTGAGGAAGTTTTCTTAATTTAGACAACATATAATAGGTTTTCATGATTATGTGTATCCTGAATATGATAATTGATTATTACTCAATTATTCACTGTATTAGACAACAAAAAGAAAATATAACGAATTCTATGAACATTGAATTTGATGGAAAATCTATTGATGAGTTATCAAATAGGATGATCACTAGAGTGAAGAATTTTTTGACCATGACTGATCAGTTTTCAAGGAATATGACCAATAATGTGTATGTTAACCAACTCTCAGACTCACCAAAGAAGAGAAAGAAAGTGTTCACTAAGAGTTTGGGCAATGGAAACAATGGAGGAAAAAATATTCAGTTTCTTTTGTGTCAATAATGTGGATATAATATCCTATGTTAATGTCTTAGGGGAATGAAAATGAGTTTTGACTGCATAAAAGAAGCACACAAAGTAAGTAACTAAAAAGGAAAAATGAAGGGTTTGGTTAACGAAATGGATGGGAATATTTCCCTCCCTAATACACAACCAAAGTTAAAATTCGTTAAGTTTCTAATGAATGGTCTCTATTCCAGTAAGTGCCCTATGGTGGAAGCTCTAGATGAGTATCATCAAGGTGGTATGAGTAATGGTTACATTGCTGATGATGTTTAGAATAAAAAAGGAATGTGAAAGGAAAGAGGTATTAAATAAAAGGATTGGGTATCCTTATTATGGTTTATGGATAATTTGTAATAATTGATGTTTTTATATATTTGGTTTCAAAATGTATGTTATATGAATGATCAAATATACAAGGATTGTTCTATTAATGTTTTCCCCTTGCTATTTTCAAATTTAAGTTGAATGTTCTCAATGGACAGGTAAAGTGATTTAATCACAAAGTGATATTTTGACCAAGGTAATGTAACCCTTAATATGTTTTATATGTTATGATATTTTTTTGATAATTATATTTGGGATATGAATAAGTAAATTAGATTGTATTGATTACTATGGAAATAATTATGGACTTGTTGATAGGTGGTTTGTACTATCATTTATGTTGTTTACATTGTTTTTTTGATTAAAGGAATTGATCCAATATACATTGGAATGATGAAAATGAATGTTTTCTATCATAATTTTTGGTAATTGATGACATTTTCATATTTTAACATAAAATACGATGGGGATATTCACATGTTTATCTTATAACAACTAGGAGATACTTTGTGATATATGGGGGATCAATATTAAGAAAGTTTCTTAAACTTCATTCTAACATTTTTTATTTTAATCTTTATGAATGTTTATAAGGTTACCTATTCATGCCAAGTTTAATTTATACTCCAGTGGAAGTATTTTTGTAGTGATATTGTGTTGAACACCTTGGTTAAAAGGCTACTTAGTTATTAACCATATTTAAAGGATGTCCATCACATTTTGAAAATTATATTTGTGTGGTTCTAGAAAAGGACATCATGTAGTTTGGGAGATAACCAATCATGTCTGGAAAGATTGTGGGTCTTGAACTCATGGATGAATGGGGATAAGTATTTCACACCTACCACTAGCCAATGTGATGTCCTTGTTAACATGTTATTATTTTTACGAATAAATATTAATGAAAAACCAGAAGAGTTACTTTTTATGTCTATATATTAATTTATTAACGATGTGTATTATTATGTATAGTAAGGGAAAAATATTTATTCAATTAATTATTTTATGGGCCATGAGATCTGCTAAAAGGGTATTTTAGTACATCAGGCATCAAATTTATTTTCTAGAGATCCATTTCTTGAAGTAATGCTTGAATTAGAAGTAGATAAAAGCACAAGAAAAGAATGATTTTT